>JANHFL010009392.1:203841-221070 GCA_032468155.1 Oxyrhabdium leporinum | reverse complement strand
GAAGTAAAAAGAAAAAAATATTTTTCATTCCTGGTTTAGAGGATCTGGATTTCTTGCATTTGTGTCAATATTTAGCATATTATAATCTATTCAATGATCTGTGGCTTCGTCTTTGGTTTTCTAGGCTTGAAGTTAAATCTTAAGGAACAGCATCTTAAGGGAACTCCTTATATAATGCTTCTAATAAGAAAGTACAGGCAAATGAGGTACACAATGATGCAGGTCTGCATAGTAGACACCCACATACACATTTTACCACCCTAAAAAGATTCAAAAATATCACAAAAAGTGAAGGAAATTAATTAAATCTGAGGAAATGACCAGAAGTCCCTTTGAGAGTTTTTAGAAAATGGAAAACAAATTTCACTACAGCATTAGGCAATCATCCATTGCCTAATCCAATAATTTCTATTTTCCAATGAGTTGCTGTATAATCAATAACTTGCCTGTGGCAAGAATTTATTCTGCACATTGCATGGGTGACTAATAATGTTCTTTGTTTACCTGGAGTACCATGTATATTATTACATTGATCCAAGGCTTTCCAAACCAACTCCAAACTTTAACAATAAAGTACAAATATTTTTTCTGAGGCACAGAAAAACTAAAATATCTTCAATATGTACCAGAGAAATTTCAAAGCATACAAGGGTGAAAGAAGAAGAAAGCCCACCTGCTACTTGAAGGCCCTTTTGCCCTAAAGCTACATTGGTGGGTGAAATTCTCCCTTTGTTGTCCCTGCAATATCAAATCTCCAAAGCTCTTAGTTTATACTTAGAAATTGCATCTGCATCAGTGGGCACTTCCCAAAGCTACCAATTGTTTTTTCTTTAAGATGAAAAGTCTATTTTCTAATACTACAAAGAAAATAAGTGAATTAAGCTTGTGCTCTCTCAAAGCCTTGAAAGAAAAAAGAAGCAAAGACAAATAATCTCAAAAGCCCAGCCTTAGCAACACCAAAGACTGTGTGCAAAGCAAGAAGCCATTTTTTTTAAATTTCACAGAAGACTTTCAATAGGACAATTCGTTTTGTTCTTTAGAATTTGCTAGCTCTTTGCTAATTAAAATTACTTACTGATGAAGTAGTCTCTGCTGCCAGTCTTGCTGCGTACCGGGCGATCAGTCTATGTTCTTCATCTAGACGGTTTGGGCTGTCAAGTAAACTGTTATAGGAGAAGGGCAAGGAACAATGAAAAAAACATTAATATAAATGTTAAGAGGATAATGCTCCTTAAGTTATACAGAGAAATGGTATCTGTGATGGTGATGGTAGAGGAGACATGATAGAAATTAATAAAATCATGGAAAAGAGGGAGAAAATGGACATATAATGTTCTTCTATAACCCTGTAACCCCGAATCAAGTGAAATAGTTTGATAGTAATTAAAGTAAATTAAGTAATGTGAGGAATTTCCAGCTGATGAAGACGGTACAAATTACTGACTTTAGCGACTTTACAAAGGAATTAGACAATTTCATAGTGATTAGATTAACCAAAGGCTACAATCAAAATACCTGCCATAATCAGAAACAGCATGCCTCTAAAAAGGAGCTTTTTTTGTCAACCCTGGTAGGGGTTTTTCAAGGGTTTTTTAGTTACTGCTGGAAAATAGGTTGCTAGAACAAAGGATGTCTACAGGGTATGGTTTAAAAATGTCAAGATTGTGTTGGCAATGGTGTGTTTGAAGATCCACCTATTTTTCTGTGCAAATCATCTCTCTCTCTCTCTCTCTCTCTCTCACACACACACACACACAGATTCAACTGCACTATCATGGCCAATGGCCATCTTGATTTTTTGTGTATACTCGTAGATAACTGGACCATATCTACTCCAAATGTGTTAGGACTTCCCTATTTCTTATTGTTAATTACATTTTTGACATTATTTTACATTTCTGTTGGTTGATGCAGCATAAAAGCACTTGACATAAATAAATAAACAAATAAATAATACATATATCATTATGCCATCCAACACACCCAGGGGGAATCTATTTGGAAAGGCAGCTGTAACTTAGCACTTTTGCCATTATTCCTAAACTTAAAATCGTTCCGTCACTTCTATTTCTCAAAGCAAATATTTTCCCCTCTCCTAGCAAAATTTAAAAGTCAAAGCATCTTCTTTTTTCTTAAAAGAAAAGCATAAAAGCATAACAATGATAATTTGCATTTAAACGAACTAAAAACATTTTTTCAGCCTTTTTAGTTTTTTTCCTTCTAGTGTGCCATTATGGTAAGGATTATGAAAGATAATAATACAGATAATTTCTTTGTAACAATGAGAAATAACTACATTTTAGCTATTTATTTCACATTACTTTCAGGATAATGAGCCTATACCTGTAATGAAGCTTTCATAATATACTAGACAACTTGTGACCTCCTGGGTCATCCTTTCAGTTATATTTCCTCATCCAAACAGAGAATGGAAGTTCAAACCTCTGTCCCAGTCTTGCCAACAGCCGCAATCATGTTATTCCCACTGACTTTTCCCCCTGCAACTTCCCAGGCTTCCTCACTGAGTTGAGGGAAAGTGTCAGGGAATGTTGCAAATGAGGATTACGAGACCATAGTAACATATTCAATCCGAACATTTCTGCTCTAAACCTAGACAAAGGTATGCAAATAACATTTCCTTAAGCTTTTAAGAACAGGTGAATTAACACTGAAAATTATGAATGGAGAACACAGATATAGGCTGTGGGATACATTTTGCTCTTTAATAAGACATTTTTTATCATTCCCCCCCAAAACACATCTGCCTAAATTGTGTGGGCATGCACACTCGTACAGATAATTAACAGATAGATAAAAGAACACAAATAATGGTTATAATAATGCATTAGGCTGAAAGGGGGGGTGGTGCAATTATTCAGTGATGTAGTAATTGTACTACATTTCAACCTGAACAGGAAGAAGAATTGCAACTTCGCTGCCACTACTGCCAGATATTTCAAGGCAAAACAAAAACACTAGCAGACCAAAGATTATTCGCATAATTCTTAAAGCTAAAAGACTGCTTGATGGAATAAAACAGCAGGAAAAGCTAAATACTGCAACTCCAAATAAAACCAGTCCATTCCTTTAGTGCCGTGACACATGAACATGCAAATTTATCTTGCTGCCTTTGGTTTGGTGGGAAATTATATGATGCTGCTGTCATATACACACAATAAAAGAGGATTACAAATGAGTTATTTCTCAACTGATACAATGGTGAGATTACAGAATGGGACTATTTGCTCTAAATCACTTCAGATGATTTATGTCTATTAATGTGCCATGATAAATTACATCCACACTTCAATAATTACAAGTCACTGTGGTCTTAAGGACAGTGTAAAAACAACAGCTAAAAGCAAGCTGAAGCAAACTTATTTTATTTCTGAAACCATCAGATTCCCAAATGACTGCTTGGCTATATATATTAATAGATTAAGATGAACAAAGGAACTCCACACTATGAAAATCTTCAGATTCTGAATGCTTTATACCAGCAACTGCTGGTAAATAACATGTAACAGCAGGCCAGTGTTTCTCCTGGCATCTTACATGAACCTAATACCTTAATGCTTCTCAATCCATTTAAAAAAGGCCACATAATATACAAAATTCTGAACTTCTTGTGCTGTTTTTTTTTAATGAATACGCATTTCTTATATTTTTTTTCACTCAATAGCATTTTTTTAAGGAAGTCAGTGCATTGATTCTAATTCCTTAATGCTTCTCAGTCCATTCGAAAAAGGACTTCATAATATACAAAATCCTGAACTTCTTGTGCTGTTTATTTCTATGAATATGTATTTCTAATTTTTTCACCCAACAGCATTTCTTTAAGGATTCTGAGTTTACATATTGGACCACAATATGACTTAGAAAAGATAAATGGATGGGTAGATATAGAGATATAGATTAGATATAGATGATACAGATATAGATACAAATATAAACAAATGTGCCTGCCTATTTCACTGTTTGCTGGGCTCCAATCATAGTAGACTCCTAATGATGTACATATTCTATACAGCAATCCAATTAAAAATAATAAATCAAAATATTAGCCCAAAGATCTCAGGAATCATTAGCAACAATTCACATGCAGCTAATTCTTCTGCAGACAGGAACAAGATAACAATATGTCCCAACCTGCCAAAAACAGGTGTTTTTGAAAACTCAGAAACGCAAGAGCCAATCTAATATCTGAATGAATGGTGTTGCAGAAATGGGAGCAGCAATTGAAGAAGCCTTGAGCCATGGCTTCTGCAGATGACACTCCCTGAAAAAGTGCTTTCTTCCTGATCTTAATAGATGAGCAGAAATCATTGAGAAGACATGGTCCTAATCTACATAGTGCTATGAAAGTGACAACACCAAAACCTTAAATTGCACCAGGAAGTAAATTGGTAAGTAGTGAAATTCTCAGAGGAGTTATACTGTGAACTGATTAATAGTCATCTGTCTCAGCCACTTTTTCTGGACCAGCTGAAGTTTTTCAAGCCATCTTTAAAGGGAGTCCAATGTAAAAGCATTGCGGTAATCAAAGAACAGGTAACCAAAGCATAAGTAAAAGTGAGCTGTGACAACTTCTTGAGGAAAGATTATACCGGATGCACAGGACAGCACTGTGGGAATGCTCTCCTTTCATAGCTGCTACTTGCTCCTCATCAAGCAGTAGCTATGAGAATAGAAGGACCTTATTTTATGGGTCAATTCTGACTATTCAGAATTAAAGATCAAAAGTATCTGAAATCACAATGTTTCTATACCACTTGCTGGGATTAAGCCTAATCATGTTTGTCTCTATCCAGATGCTAACAGCATCTAGACCCTGGGGCACTCCTATTCAGTTGGCATAGCATTCCATATTAATGATTCCTGACTTCAAACTAATGGATTATCTCCCCTCACCTTCCTGCAGCTTCATGTACATACCAATAGAAAGAAAGCTAAGATTTTTCTCCATCTTCCTGAAATTATTTGGAAAGAAGAGAACCATCAAACAGCAGTGCCTTCTACCCCTGCCCCTTGCAGAGAGTTTCTATGTGCAACATGAAGGCTTCTGAGAAATTAAACAGTAGCAAGACAGTCATCCTTCCCCTATGTCGTTCTTGCCACTAGTCCTGCATGGGAGCAATTGTTATGGACTTGTTTCCCTATTATGCAGGGCAGAATCCAGATATAAAAGTGTACAGACAATTCATTTCCTCCAGAGCTCCTGAGAGATTCATATGCTCTCAGTAACCTTTTATTATTTTATTATAAAATGAAAATTACAGCTAAATATCCAAACGTTTTATGATGTTTTCTGTGATTTACAGTCATGCATGAAAAACACACTTCTTACCTGAAAATCTAATCTTCATAAAATGACCATATAGATTATTGCCCTTCCGAAGATTGCAGCTCTCTGGAAGAGGTGATCAATCTAATGTGCTGGGAAGAGTGAATGGTTGATCCCTGGGAATATAGCTTGGAGGAATGTTGCAAATGTTGCTGCTGCTCATATGCAATGAATATAGATCTGAAGGCACATTGATCATCAGCTTGTTGTTGTTGTTGTTAGTCACGAAGTCATGTCCGACACATCGCGACCCCATGGACAACGTTCCTCCAGGCCTTCCTGCCCTCTATGTTCAGCTATCTTATAGCAAAGTGCAACTATTCACTTGGACTAATGCTAGGGAAGAATGTTTACATATTTTATATGTCCTTGAAAGACCAGGAATAAATACTGATCCAGGCAAAATGGTGCCAAATGATCCATTATGTTCCTGGTGGTCTGTACTGCAAACAGACTTTTTGCCCCAGGGTGATTTGATGATGGCTATACCTAACTGATACATTTTACACTATGGCTGTTCTGTATGGCTGAGTTGTTGAGGGAAGGATATTGTTTTTCCCAAGCACACTGACTCCCAGGATGAAGTTGGAGTGACCAAACCCCAATCTATAAAGGACAATGCAAAACAGGGCTGGACTTTGCATCACCTTGTTTTTGTGTAAGACCCTGGTCTTGTCAACCGGAAGGAAGGCAACTTGATTTACCAAAGTTAAAAAAGTGAGTTTATGCTTATCTGAAGGAGATACTTTGGTCTAGTGATATTGGTATGTTTGAAATATAAACCTTAGGGATGCAAAACCAAAAGTCAGATGAGATGAGAGGATAAGGTATCTTTGCACAGCTCTAAAGTATTTTAAAGAAGAGATGAGAGAAGTTTAAGCAAGCTAAAAAAAAAACCCCACACAAAGGACGAAATATATATTTTTTGATAAAGCAATGTGATGATCAGTTCAAGGACAAATGTGCTGATGTTGTGACAACTGAAAAACAGAAAAGTTGGGATTATGTCTACTTGCACAGTATGTGAAGGGACAGATATCCCACCAATGAATTCTATAAACTCTAGAAGAGTCTCAGTGTGGCTGTATGCAAACACATAGATCAACAGTGTGAATCAAAGAAACCATGATGAAGTACCACTTTGACCGATGTCGATTTTCTTCACTTTTAATAACTGAACACTCCCTTACACACCTTTGTCAAGAGGAAATCCAATACAATCTAACTGATATAATTTTAGAGTTAAGAGAAATAGGCAGAAATCTTGGCTAAACCATGGGCTTATTAGATGCCTATTCAACAATTGCATCTATTTCACATGGTTAAAGTGAAACGTAAGTAACAGAAAGAGTGGAAAACAATCACTTGCACATTAAAAAACAATTTAAACAATTATCAGTAACATACATTACTGTTAACAGTTTGATCCCCAATTCTCCAAGTACACCTGTATGTTGAATCTGTATTTAACACAGCTCTTTCAGTAAAGGTTTTAATTTTTTGCTCAGAAGTGCCTCCCATGTAAGTCAGACGTCACTCCCAAATGTGCTATGCATTATTTGTAGATCAGGACTTTGAAAACTTTTTTGATCTGACAGCTATAGTTGCCCCATGAATGGATATATTCTAGAAAGAAAGTAGGATCAGGGTAAAGTAATAAGTAGGGCTAAATAAAAATTTAAATGTAAATTAAATTTGTAAAATACAGTTAATATTATTAAATACTCAATAATTATAATTACTACTTATTTAATAATCTACCCTTGTAAATTTAAAATCTTAATTAAAAAAAAAAGTTGTAATTTTGCAGAAAATATTATAGGGGTTGGGAGCTACAACCAAATATTTTTTGTGTACTCAGAGCATATAAAATATTCCTAAACTGTCTCACATAGGCTGTTTGTACCCCAATTAGTATGTTACGAAGATAAATGAGTCCCATGGAATATAATATTTATAAATACATGAATGATTGCATCATAAGAACTAATGCAAATCAATATTCGTGGCAATAATTCTAATCAAGGCAACTATTTATGAAATTTAGCATGCTGTGGTATGGTAATAAAAGGGAATGAGAAGACCAGTTCAATCAAGTCAGATCTGCTCCATTCTTGAGGAATCTCCATTCTGCCATAACCTGGATGATCAGGCTTGTGTCCCTCTTCTCTAGAGACCCCACCAAGGCACCCAGCCTGCACTAACCGTGAGGGGTTGTTCTGGAGCATGTTGACATACAACCCAATGAGAACATGTTCATCAGCCAGCCTGTCTGCAACATCGAGGCTATACTGTAACCTGAAACAGGGTTGAGGGGAGGAGGGTGTAGTCCGGACAGACAAAGAGAAATAAAACAGAGAAAGCAGGAGCAAGTAAGAGTGCGAAATGGGAATTTACAAATGCGCAGTCAAATGTTCTTCAGTTTGTTACCAAACCCAACCATTGCAGGTAGAGCTCAGGACAGAATTTAAGACAGCAGGCCTATAGAGCAAAGGTATCAATTTTCTAGTACAGTACATACAGACCACCTATAAAGTTTTATAGGGCAGTGATGCTCAAGGACATGCACAAACTAGCCTAGGATTAGTGCTACTATGAAGCATAATGGTAAAAAAAAAATCTTACAAAAGTTGCTAATTTTATCTGCAAATCCTAAGCAAATATATTCAGAAACAATTTCAATGATAACAGATATTTTACTGTAGTGCTAATCTTTATAAGCAGAGTAGTCATGTTAAATGGTTCCCAGGAATGAAAACTTTCAAATGGCATGCAGAAGATTACATGGGAAGAGGCTTGTGCCCATAAAATATTCTTTACATAAGGCAACCTAGTGTACCAGAGAGAAGGTTAAAGGTGGATCATCTCGCTGATATGCTAGGTTTTCAGTGGAAAATATTTTTTTTAGGAAGGAACAAATATACAATTTCTTCACATGCAGGGCAAAAGCACAGAGTCCTAGGAACGGTATATTACATTATTGAATTGCAAAAACAGATTAGCTATTTAAGATAAGCACATAATATGAAATCTGGATAGATACACAACAAAGTGTAGAATTATATTTTAAGAGATTATATTAGAAAATCATTAAAATTGTGTAATGTGTGTATGTGAACATACTTAATTCCTCTGGCGTGGTAATTAAAACTATACTCTTAGTAAAATACATAATATATTGAAAGGAAAAGGCATTTACTTTAGTCGTGTTAGTATACGCTATTAATGCCTTTTGAAACTTACCCTTTGCCTTTCAAAAAACCTGGAACAGCCCTAGCCAGCAATTTGTCCTGCTCTACTTCATTATTCTTGTAAGGAGAGCTAGTTAATAAGACAATAAATATTGACAGCTAACTATTACTGAAACTTATTCACTAACTGAAACCTAAGTAATTAATAACAAAAATTATGAATGGCTACTCAAAACTAAGAATACTTCTCCCAGTGAAATATAAGTACATCATCACAGGACTGCAGCGTAAAACTATAATTATAAAAGCTAAATATTGCATAAGTGTAAAATACTTGCAACACTTTTGCTACAGAATATTTTTCAAAACTTTAAATGCACTGGCCACTAAATGATAACAACTTTGGAACAACTTGAGAATAACATACTTCAATAAAAACAGATTCTAAAAATTATTTAAGAGTTGCAAATTAGGCATTGTATGGAACAAAAGTGAAAAATACTAACGCTTTAAAAATCATTTTCTAACATACAGTAGGGTTTCTGAAGGAAGCATGAAAATGCAATAAAAACACAGTTCTTTTTGTTACCACAAAAAAATAATCTTCCCACATTCAAAAAAATCTACATGAAACTGCAGAAGCACTTAGTGAAGACTATAATTTAAACTTAGGAAAGTATATTTATTTAGGTATCTCCGCACTGATAGTTCAATACTTCATTTTAAGGCTTATGTTAAAATATGTACTTTAATGATCAAAATTTCATTTCTTAATGCAGTTCTGAGAAAAAATATAATCTGAAAGCATTTTAAAAACAGATTTCAAATGAAATGTATTATAAAACCTTGTCCCTGTTTCATTTTACTACATTCCTATTTGTCACTTCCAAAGCAGACTTTTCATGACAGCTACTGTCTATAATTTGTATTATAGCCAAACCATATATGGCTGTATGTCATTCAAAATAGTGGTTTCCTCTGTTTAAAACATAATACCAGAAGATGATATAACGAAGGGAAAAAACTTTACCTAATGCACAATGCAGTTAGTCCCAAACAAACTTTATATTTATTTAATCCAACTCAATTTGCAACTACTGCATTAATATAATGATGTGGACTTAAGTTTTCATGAGTCCACATCATTATATCACTGACATCTAATGCAGGAGATGAAGATGATTACAAGTCCCATGAAACAGGTTTCAATATAAACATAAGTTCTATTTGTGCAGGGGACAAAAGTAGGACATCCTTTTTTTCATTTATGCTTGGAATATTTCTTTATATGTAAAGGGAAATTACAATGTACCAAAGGGCAATTATCTCTCAGAAGAGGATCACTTCATAGGAACATTAGTATCTCCATCTGTGGTAAACGTGTCATGATAAATATAATTAGGAACAGAGAATAAAATGAGGTGTAAATTCTCTCTGATTTCTAAAATATCAAAATATTAATTCAAAATTAAATGTTAGTGTTTAAGGGATAATTCTTTCTGGTATGAATACATCAGGTTTCCAATACAGCCAAAATCTGCAAGTGAATTAAGATGATCAAACTGAAGACATGATCTGAGTTATTCAATCCTACTTTAGAAATTTAGCAGAAAATATTTTAAACTCTCAAGACTTTTGCAATTTGACATAGAATCTGCAGTTTTCTGTACTGTTGATGAATATCATGGCTTCCATACATTTCTTCAACATGGTAGATTTCATCTCTCTCATATGTTGCATTCAATCCTGAGGCATGGTATTAGCAACAAGCCAAGACTCCAGAATACTGGAATGCTAAGAGATTCTGACATCTGTCATTTTCTGTTTTACTAAGGGAGCAGTGTAGACTAACCTAGCACTGCACTAATTAAAGGCTTTGTATCATACAAATAAAGCTGATTTTTAAAACTTAATTTAGGACTCAAAATACAGTGAAATATTGCAGAACATATTTAACTGAAATGGGATCAGATCAAATTTCTCTTTTCTCATGCATTAGCCAAAAGCTAAATTACAGTTGGGTGTTTGTGAGATTGGGTTCAAGCAGAAATTGCGAGAAGGTATTTGGTTTTTAATTTTGATGTGTCTGGGAACTTATACCATTTTTTCCAACAATTTCCTGATTTAAAGGGCAGGAAAGTATGCCATCAAATTTTAGCAATAATGTGCAAAGAAGAATCTAAGAGCTGCAAAAAGAGAATTCAAGGAATAAGCCTGAAGACTGGCTACTCCTCCTTTACTTCGTAACCTTCAGATGTAATGGAGGCAGCTGGGATTTCTGGGAATTGCTCTGAATGCTGCCGAAGAATATCAGATTGCAAAGACTGAAGTGGCTTAATTCATTAAGTATTATTCACGTTATGGGTAGCTACTGGAAATTGATTAAATGCATTCACTATGTCCTCATTTATTTTTAAGTGCAGACTGGGTAGACTCTTTGCTTTGTTGCTTAATAGTAAGCTCCACTTTACTGCTTCTGAATTTTCCTGTTTTAAATTCAGAATACTGTTATTTTATATATATATATTTATACACATACAAAACATAGACACACAGAAGGAGTTATGTCATATTTTGAATTCTGTCTATAATGTTTCATCAGACTTGAAAGTAGGCTGTTCCTTCATTTTCATTTGATTTCTTTTTTGTGGGTGGGTGTGGGGTGTATACTGTGTAGGAATATGTTTAGAACAATTTGAGGCAATATGAAATAATACAGTTGGATATATTCATGAGACTGGAGAAAGGTTCAACAAAATGAATCTATATATATTACATTCCTTCATAATTGTATACGTTTTAAAAATGATATTCATGATGTCATTTGTGAAAATGCATACTGATTTACTTATACTGCAGTCCTGTACCAGTTTATTTGGAACTAAATTTATAAAGTTAATGGACAAGTTCCCTGTTAAAAATATATGGAATCGTGATCTTAACTTTATGAAGCAGCTATCAAATCTGATTCAAGTCAGGTACATTTTACATATGGAGTATTATATGATTCTTTGAAAAATGAATAGATTTTAGAAGAATTATTATCAAATGGGTAAGCACATTAGATGGGTAAGATCAACAGGTCAGTATAGTATATTCAAACTTTCATCATGCAAGAATGCCCGGCCAGCTATTTTTAAGAATCTTAAAAGTAGGACATTGAGGATTTTTAAGCATAATTGCTGCATGCGTGAATAAGACCTGTACCTTGGGAATTCCTCTGAGTAAATAACTATTGGAAGTAAAATGAAAGACATCATTATAGGATTAATCAAACTGGATAATTGAAGGGAGAAAATATGTATTTACCACATTTCTAGAACACCCAGACAACTCTGGACAGCTTTACAAACTAAAAACAGAATAAAATATAAAACAAGCATAAAAAGAACAACAGGTATACGGAGGGAAACCGCCAAGAGGCACAACATACAATCACTACATCCATCACTAAAAGAGGACTTGCCCAACCTGCATAACCCCAAGCCTAAAGACATAACAACGTTTTTAGAGATACGTTGAAGGCTGGTAAGGGAGGTGACACTTGGCAACCAGTGAAATTCACATAGTATGAGCTAAGAAAAATCCTTAGAACCAGGAAGACCAAATACCCAGACTTGTTAGGGTTGAGCACAACCCTGTTCATCCTCATCCATATCTCAACAGCTTCCCATGAACTTGGAGAATTTTGAACAGCATTGCTTGGTTTGCTAGTGGTTGAGCTGTATAACTGGGTACTATTTACTATATACTGATGATACATGACCCCCCAACTGATGACCACAGGGAGAAGTTAAACAGGAGGGGCAAAACTATTAAGCCTTGACCCACTCCACAAAATTAGGGCTTTGGAAGTCAACTTCCCCTCTCCTATCAACACCAACTGCAACCATTCACAGAGAAAGGAGAAGTACCACTATAACATTGTGTCCCCCATTCCCATATCCTGCAGCTGATTGATAAGGATAGTTGGACTGGTGTTAGCAAAAGCCCCAGTTGACTTAGGAGGGCCAAGTTGTTGTAGCATCTGGTTGTATTCCAGCCTTCCCAGAAGTCATCAAGTTCTGTCTCAGTTTCTATGTCTCAACCTGAAACCTAACTGAAAAGAATCCAGATAATACAAGCTGGTTGGAAATAGGGTGAAATTTTCCAGGGAGGTTGGATTTAGCAATATCTTAACAAGGGGAAGCACTACACACCTTGGCACATGGGGCCACATCATCTTGTGGATGTAGATGCCACCAAATTGACTCAACCACCTATCCCCTCTGAAGCAGCCTTCAGAAAACATGGGAGGCAAGGCAAGATAATAAATAGGTAATTGGATTGGCAAGCCTCAAGAGTTCATCCATTTCCTCAGAAGTCACAGGATCAAACTCATTCCTCTTAACTGGGACAGTTCATACTTCCATCACCTTATTTGTATCTGCCTGGTTAGAGTTCAACTTTGAGAAAATCTGAGTGATTTAATCCACTGGATACCTAGAGTACTCCTCACAGGGGCCCAAAAGATGGTCTTGTGGTTCATCCCTGTGTATCAAAAAGTGGGACAATTAAAAAGGGCAGTGGTCTGTTAACAGCAGATATCACAAGGGAAGAGAAATGGGTTACTACATGTGCTTGGTTGGATTTGCTCTCCATTTTCCTCTAATATGGCTTCAGTCCTCCACCATGACCTCTATAGACAACTCATCAGATCCTTGGGCAAAACCTCAAATACTATTTGAAACCTTAATGAGTTCATTAGGTGCTTTGGGTGGACTGATTGAAAAGGCCCTACCTCAATATGGGGAAGGGGAACACTAAAAAGCAATCAGATGGTTATCTGACTATGTTACAGGATTAAAAGTGATGTCTTCAGATCAATTTCCAACTGTCCTGAAATAAAAATTAGAATCTCTGTGATCTCTGTCAAGGATCAGTCCCTCAATAATTTGGGACAGGTCCGTGACTGTCTTGATGGCCATGGACTCAATGCTCTCAGGAGCAACCATGGCTCTTGAGGATTTAACTGCCAAGCTAGCCATGAAATCCAGTAGGTCAGGCAGGGATGTCACCATGCAACAGAGAGGCAAATGGAACAGTAATAAACTTAGCTGCTTCCTGGAATGCAGCAAATCCAAATCCTTTGTGTATGTTATGCCAGTATCAATAATAATAACAACAACTACTGTAAATTACCCATACCTAACATCAGATACTAATTTATTGTAACTACATTGTGCATTTGAATGCTTACCTTGTACAAAGTGTAAGTAAGTTAAAAATTGGAAATTTCAAACTAACATGAAATTAATTTGAAACCCAATTCAAAGTACAAAAATATTCTTAATTTTTCTTTAAAAAAAGCCTACTCCTTTGATTAGTATTCTTATGGAATGACTAATGTGTAACATATTGGTTTTAGTGTACCGGTTACAGAACTACATCAATTAGTAGTTTAGTGCTCTCATACTGACCGTGAATTGTTGTGTAGCTTATTTACATACAGGTTTATAATAGCATGCTCATCAATCACCGGACTGTCTATATTTATACTCTCAAGTAACCTGAATAAGTCAAACAATGAAACCTCATTAACAGGATGTATATGCAGAAATACACATTGGGGTATATATGATGGGGATTTAATGCATCCAATTCAGTTGCACTGCAGAAAGACTACTGCCTTTAAATAACAAAGTATAAACATTTAATTCAAGTTAAGAAGACCTAGGAATAAAAATAATTAGAAGATACTACTAGTTATATCACTGAGCGAGAGGAAATATTCTTGTGTAAAAAAATCCCAACAATTAATTTATGATATCAAAGGGTATCAGTTGACACTCATACAACTTACAAAAGGATTTTGCCATTGTAAGAGATTTGTAAAGCCACAATAATCAAGAAAGGGTGGTTTGCATAGTCTTAGAAACTCAAATAAGCAAATTAAACACAGCACATTGTCTATGATTATTTCTTTATATGCCGTTATATAGTATTTTTACTGTGTTTATGATGGAATCACAAAGGAGTGGTTTACAACCAACGTGGTTCTGAGCAAAGTGACAAATACGGCTTATAATACTAACTATATGGTACACACATCTATATCACTCTTAAGAATCCATATAGGAGAAGGAGATGAGGAAAGAAAACATCTGATAAACAGCTCTATTTTTTTGTGATTTCAATATAACTGTCATATTTTTCATTTATTTTTTTAAAAAATATGATGGGCTGTAATTTCAATGGTTTTCAAAATGTTCCGCAAATTGATGGAGAAGAGGTTATCCCTATTAAGTTCAACTTGTACCTCCAAGGACAAGGAATCACTGAATATACGTAGTCCTTGACTTACGACCACAATTGAACCCAAAATTTCCATTGTCAATCAAGATAGTTATTAACTGATTTTTGCCCCATTTTATAACCTTTCTTGACACAGCTGCTAAGTGAATTACTGCAGTTGTTTAGTAATATGGTTCTTAAGTGAATCTGGCTTCCCCATTGACTTTGCTTGTCAAAATGTTACAAAAGATAATCACATGACCACACATGCCAGTTGCAAAGCATTCAAATTTTTATCATGTGATCATGGGGATGCTTACAACTATCACAAGTGTGAAAAACAATAATAAACCATTCTTTCAGTGCCATTGTAACTTCGAATGAATGAATGATTATAAATCAAGGACTACCTATAGTGGGGCACTAAGAGCGTATCGGGGAAAATATTTGGTTTTTTGCTGTGTTTTTAAACTTTAAAGCAGCACTGTTGGACTTAATATGTCCCTCTGTTCTTTTAAAACATTATGTTTATATGAGTTTTGAACAATATATTCAACACATATCAGTTCAATCTATTTGAATTGAAAAATTTTAAAAATAGTAACAAGATAATGTGAAGCAATATCATCTCAATTTCATATTCCAACTTTTATTGATTATAAGAAACTAGCAACTTTTTACTATGGAAAAGTTATCACAAAAGTAAATAATCATGTGTCAACAAATGGAATCTTCTAGACCTCATTATAAAGTAAAAACTAAGGAATGAAGAAATTCTTGCTGAATGTGTTTGGTGTTGGCAATCTTGCTCTTATGATAGTTCTTAGTTGCCTTTATTTAGCTATCAATATTTAACCCAGAATTGCCTTTGTTTAATGCACCTATTTAGGTTGATCTTGTCCTTGACTGTTGGTTTGTGCAAGACTGTTCATGTTCAGGTAAAGAGGCCAAATGTGCCTATAATATATGAATTAATAAAACTTTCACTCTTCCAACTTTAAATTGAAATCAGTTTCTTCTCCAGAGGTGACAAACAAGGTACTTCCCTATATATAAGAGACCCTAGATTGTATGCTTAGTTAATTAAGAATTTTTATGCAATCATCTGTTTATATATGAAATCAATGACAGTGAAATAAATCTTAAGAGTGATGTGCAACATTTTACTCTGATCAGCGCTGGATAAAATAAACTGCATATTCTAAGAACAACAGGTTAAGACAGAAGATATTCCCACTGCATGATTTTCTCTTTTTCCTAATTAAAACAACTGAGGCATTAAGTGTATGAATGTGAGTGTGTAGGTAAAAGAATTAAATCTGCTGATAGACCTTTCAGTATACTGCCATACGCTTCTTGGCTTTTAGTATCTACTATTTCTATGGATATCGATCAATCTATCCTGTGGAAATTGCAGCATTAAACTGATGAAAGATATGTCATTGCTACATGTTATGGACCTACCTACTACACTCACTGTATTTGTTGCTCCATAAGACGCACCTGACTATAAGACGCACTCCAGTTTTTGGCCTCCGCGCATCCCATTTTTGGCCTCCATGTGCCCCATTTTTCGTCTCCACAAGAGTCCTGTGCTCAGCCAAAGGATGGGGGCTGACAGGTGGGTGGGGCTTCAGGCAGAGGTCAAAAACGGGACATGCAGTGGCCAAAAATGGAACACGGGGAGGCCAAAAACGGGATGTGCGGAGGCTGAAAACGGGACATGTGGGTGCCGAAAACAGGGCACATGAAGGCCAAAAATGGGGTGCGCGGAGGCAAAAAATGGCTGAAGGGTGGGGGCTGGCAGGTGGCTGGGGTTTTGGCAATATTCACTCCATAAGACGCACAGACATTTCCACCCACTTTTCGGGGACAAAAAAGTGCATCTTATGGAGCGAAAAATACGGTAATTCCCTCAGCATTTGGGCCAGTTGAGTAAGAATCTCCTTTTGGTTGTGGTCATAATTTCATGATTTTCATTTTATATTCTTATTTATATATTGGGTATATTTTAGCATCTGTATTTTTAATGGTTTTTGTTGTTTTATATCAAAAAAGTCATTCATCGAGCAGCCTTATAAATCTAGTAATAAAAAAGAAATAATAAAAATGAATCAACTTAGATAGACTTAAGTAGATCCTCTATCGTGATTTACATCACTAAATTATGTTTGCTCATAAATTATTTTATTTGTTAACTTGCATAAATCTATTTCATGCATTATTTGTTAAAGAAAATCTGCACAAATAGTTACATTTAAATTAGTTTTTAAAATGTATTTGAAAGTATGTTCTTTCAAGATACACACATTTGACATATTTTTGAGCTAAGCATTCTTGGTCTAATAGATTCAGAAAAACATAAACTCTACTAATTGCTACATTACATTGGGTTGGAAAATGCAGATAAGGACCACTCAT
>JANHFL010009392.1:189391-203741 GCA_032468155.1 Oxyrhabdium leporinum | reverse complement strand
CTCATAATGGAAGTCATAAAGACTGAATTTCTCAGTCATCTTTAATTCCAGATCACTATCTTTAAAAATATTTCTAAGCAAATCGTTTAAGATGCAGCAAACATACCTTCAGTGAAAAGAAAATAGATTTAGATTTTTTTATATCCTTCTCCATCTTTGTGTATATAAGTTCAGATAAGGCTTCCTGGTATTTTACATCTCTGTGAGTTTAAATCAAGAAACTGGGGTTTCAGTCTTCTTTAAAAATCAATTAGATAGGATTACACTATCTAATCTTCATCCCTCCACGCAGTAGGGTTGTCCTTGAGGAAAAAAAACCCAGTTGCTTGTTATTTTATTCTTCAAAAAGTGAGGGAGGCCAAGATGTAGAGGTCCTCTTTCTTGGCAGAAATTCCTTGTAGTAGTCTCCAGGTCGAACTAAAATCTGCCCACCTTGATTTCATTCAGAAAAACACTCCACACCTCCGCGGAAGAGGTGTGGAGTGACTGGATGACATCTAGACTGAATGTAGTTTTTTTTAATGGGATCTGGCTGTCACTTAACTTGAACTAGTTATTCTAATATTTGATGTGTTATATATATTAATTCTGATTGTGGATATTTATTAACACAAAGACTGTTTAGATTTGGCCAGTGTCATTCCAAGGCAATCTGAATTCTTCCTTGTCCTCAGTGATGAATGAAAAGCCTGAACTATTTTGTTTACTTTGTTTATACTTTAAAGCAAGTACAGACAACCCTTTGGTGCCCTGGAGCTTCATTAAACTTTTTGGGGAGGTAACAAGAGATGCAACATGCAAACCAAAATTTAAAAGTGGTGAGTGCATCATTACACATTGGTCAAACTGGTATTTTTAGTGGAATTTCCATCTCCCCCCCGCCCCCCTTTAGAGGATTTTTCTATACAAAATCTACATCTATTTCAGGGTTTTCACTATAGTAGTTTCCATTAAAAAAAAAAAAGTTCAGTATTTGCATCAGCCTTGGAAGTGCAAATTACTAACTTTATTTTCAACAAAAAAAACCTAAAAGGGTTCAATGCTTACTTTATACTATCTTTTCACAGTAATCTTTGAAATTAAAATAAAAAAATCCTGCATTTAGTTATATGCAGTGTATTAAAAAGACCCCTCTCACCTTCTGTTTGTGAAAGGGCTTCCTGAGGGAACAGAGTGGGAGAATAGTGTGTCATTCATGCTGGTAACCGGTCTAGGAGGCCTTGAAAGAAAATAGAAAGTCAAAAAATGTCTTGTTTGTAAACAACCGGGCATGAAATAAAAAAATTAAACATAAGTGAATGTGATCAGTCAATCACACTGCAGAACATCCTGCAATTATACTCTACATTAAAAATGCAAAAGTTTAAATTGTATATTTTTTACATACAAGCCTTAATGTTAGAAATCCATTCTTTTCAAGTCACTCATGAAAATTTTCCTCAGCTTTCTGTCTTTGTTTTGTTCTTCTTTCTTTGGTAATTTTTTCAAAAAAGCTTACAGAAGTGTTTAATAAATTAGAAATACAGAATGTCTTCAAAAGACATTAAGTTATTTGACAGAAAATTTGTCCATTTTTGAACAGCCAAATAGGGCTACTTTGAGTTCCTAAACAGGTTTTCAAAAAGACAAGTACGGGTACTTATCCTATAAGCCAGTGTTTCAACTTTGACAGCTTGAAGATGTAAACTGGGGAATTCTGGGAGTTGAAATCCACATGTTTTCAAGCTGCCCAGGTTGGGAAACACTGGTGTAAGTATTTCCATTAAGTGCCATCTCCCTCCAAATTACACCACAATTCATAAGACATCCACCCAATAGTTATCTGCAGGGGAAACTACACAGACAGTGATTTCTGTGCAAGCCAGGTTCCTGCTAATATTGTATTCTTAGCCATGTAGAAGTCAATATATTTCTGACATCTGTCATATAGCAGACATCCATTACTATAATTTGAGCAGTTGATGAAGACCAGAAATAGCTTATAAATTCTAAATATATTGAAAGAGCCTATAAATTACAAATAATTGGAAATATCTTATTTGTGACTATCAGAAAAAAAGACTTCAGAATATATTTGAATTAACCATCTGATCTCTTCTATATTTTAAGGCAGTTTATTCATACAGCAAAAAAAAGAAATAAAAATATGTACTGTAGGTATTACATATAACTGATTAATATGTGCAATAGGAGCTATGAGACAAGCTGGTCTTTAGTTTCTCTTCTTTAGAAAATGTAAATTACACTTGAAAGGCAGATAGTATTCAACACTTTTTATGAGTTTCCCAGCTAGTTCTCTTCTAATAAATAATTTAAAATTTTGTTTCTTCCTCATTAAAATGCTTGAAGGGATAATGCAGTACTTACCAGGTGTCTCTTTTGCAGGCAAAATAAAAGTAAGAGAATCTTATTAGTTAAATGCAGTCTTGTCTTTTTAAACAGTGGAGGAACTTATTGTTAATATTCTGATCTTAGAAATAAAGTATTTGTAAGGACTGTGCTAATTTACCATGTTGAGGGACAACATAATTGTTCTCACATGTAAATATTTCAAATGTATAGCTCAAAACTGAGAACAACTGCAAGTTTTTGGCTATGAGACTAATTTCTATCACTGTAGGAGACTTCCAATGGGAGTTTTCTTTTCAATTCCTGTGGTCTTCCATATTTTCCCAGAATCATTCCAAAAGATTCTCCCACTCCCCACACAGATTTGTGAAATATATATCCTTTTTCAAAAGCATTGTGTTAACACCACCCTCAGAGAGATACATGGAACTTCTTCCTTGTTTCTAAATCGAGTATGTGATGTTTGGAGCTAAAAGGTTGCATTTTTCTATCTTAAGATATTTATATACCAGGTTTTGTAGCAACTCTGACTAATTTCACACAAAAGTCATAACATTGCTGTTTTACAGCGTTTGCTGGATCAACCTGAGTGTAATTTTTTCTATGTAGTGCAATGTACTATACTCCTTGAAAAAAGAACAGAATATTTGATGCACAATGGATATTAAAAGATATTTCAAAAATTAAGGCATACTTACAAAAAGGAATAAACAATTTAAAATACAAGGTACCGTCTTCCATACTACAAAGGTAATTTCATGTCAAAACACATAACAGCATTTTCTGTAGGAAATAACTACCTGTAAGTGGCATATGTGTGTGTATGTGTGTAAGTTAAATTACTTCATAAGTTATGCTAAATTTGCTGCATTAAAATTAAACTTTATTAAATTAAATTAAAATTTATAGTGACAATTGCCAAATGATAAACTATAGCATTTTTTTAAAAAAATGTAATTTTGTGATTTAATTCAAGCATTTAGTTTTTAAAACATTTAAAAATTAGCTGCTACATCTGTCAGTAAGTGAGTTATACATTGGTCAGTAAGTTCCAGAATCACTATAGTTATTGTAGGATTAGTACAATTCTGTAAATCATAATATTAGGTGGTTTCTTTTCATTTAACCTTAAGCGAAGGCAAACAGCATATACAGTAGAACAAAGAGCATGCATATACTTACACTATATGTGCCAAGTTTAGAGGTTTTTCAGGCTGATCAGGGAACATTGGGTGCAAGGGTTCACGGCTGGAAGCACAGCTTAAAGACTTGCTAAGTGCATTAGTTAACTTCTTAGCAGGAGATTTCTAGGAGAAACAAGAAAGGTAAAAGTATTTGGACGGATAAGGGCTGAATACTGTTGCTGCCAGCAGTAGAAGGATAAGAAGATAAAATAAAACCATATTCTGCTGGTTACTACTATCATGCATCAACTCCCAAAGTCCATTTATTCTGTGGCTCTGGATGATCTCATCAGCATATGCTTATAAATCTATCAATGGACCTTAAAGAGGATCTAATTTTACAGAGGACTTTTGGCATAAATATAGATACAGTATTTCCCAATTCACCATTCACCGTGTGTTAAAGAATGCAGAGGATACAAATGAATCCCAAACTTGCCATGAAACTTCATTATTCTAAAAGCATAAATCTCTAAATAACTGCTAATGAAAAAATCAGATCTGGAAGCTAATTGTATTAATGATATAATTAAGAATTAAAGAAAACACATTTTTTTACTTTTCAATGGCTCAGTCATCATTCAAATACATTTCTGCTTTATAAAGTCGGATATTAATGTCTAAGAAGTGAGAGTTCATAAGCCATAGCAGAATCAAATCTTTCATTCACTGCCCGCTGAATGACCAATCTAATTGGTATTGCTAATTACACCATCAGAGAATCTCAGTCTTTTCCTTTGTGATTACAAAATGAGAAGCAACAGCTTCTTATACCACACTTTTTGTACTGAAAACTTTAATTTTTATCTAGTATCTGCAGCACAACTCCAAGTGCGTTTTTAGTGTGGCTATTGCATCCTTTCTAATAATACAGCTGTGATCATTTCAGGAACTGGAAAGACAAAGAGGTTTCATTTTCATAATGCTTTCTCTGTCATAGACTTTAATCTACAACCTTATTATTCTGCAGTTCTTTGAATAACTAAAAGCAAATCTTATTGATCTAACAGAATTAACTGCCAGGAATATGGGCATAGATGTCTATTACATATAAGTTTGAATCTAACGAATTAGATCAGTTTAGCTGTGGCTTGTATGAGAAGTACAATGGATCACAAATATTTCAGATACTTGTGGAAAATGGAGAAAACCATATGAGTATGTTTCAGTTGACGATAGAGTTCATGCACTACAGCTTATATGAAAAATGTGAACTGCTAAGCTGCAGTTAAACAACTGGGCTGAATTTATAGCATATATATTTACATCAACATCTAATGGACTTTAGTAGTAAATCAGTAGTTTTCATAGTTCTTTTTACTTCTGAATCCCATCTACACACCATCATTTAGGTATGCATGTATTATGAGTGTAGGTGTATCTTTATGCATGTGTATGTTTGTATAAATATATATGCAGGTATATATAAAATCTCTTATTATATATAGTAAACAACAAATAGATAAGTCCTACAAAAATTAGTAACTTACCGTGGAAATAGTTTTATAATCCAAGATCCTCCTGCAACTATTCTGTCATCCACCTAGTTTAACCTGTTAGATTGCTCAAATCCACAACGATGATAGTAACCACACTATCCAGTTCTTCCCATTTGACATTTCAGTACTGATTGAACCAGGAACCCAGACAGGGCTTTTCCATTATAGAAACTTCTAGTTAAACTGGCAACAAAGTCAGCTTCTTATATGTGATATTAAGGAAAATGATTCAGTCATTTCTAAATCTCTCACTGCTAAGTTCAAACAGTGTGCAGTAATTTATGAACCTTCCCTTACCCATGACGTGTATTCTTTCATTTGGTGTTGGTTGCTATGGGAACCACTGGCATGTCCCCTCCAGAAGCAATCCTGACAGAGCTGGTAATTGTGACACTGCTGGCATCGATAGCGAAATCCCATCATGCTCTCACTATGGCAATAGGAACACTCAACAGGGTGGAAGACTGCAGGGGGGATATTTATTCAAACCAAATAAAAGAATTAATCAGCATATTGTTAAAACTGAAGCTATTAAGAAGTCTTGAAAACATCCTCTTGTGATTATAATTTTCAAAATCAAATTTATTTCTAAATCATTACAATTTTCTCTCAATGAATCATCTGGTTCCAAGAGGGAAACTACAGCAAAAATATGAAAAAAATATTAAGGGAAAATATCTACTAAGTTCAGCTTGGAAAGAAAAGAAGTTATAGATCAAAGATGCAAGCATAATGGTTCCATTTGGGAGATGAGTGCTTTTGGTGTATCATGCCAGTTTGATAAAGATAACAGGAGACAGGAATTAAATGCCTATACTATAGGAATTTAAACACATTCCAAACCACTCTTTTTCAGTTAAGCGGTATCATAAATTAAATTCAGACAAGACAATAGAACTGTAAATAGTAGAAAAACAGTCATGGGGATTTGAATTCAGTCTTTCTAGATGGGAATGCCTGCCCATTGAAAGAGCAACTGTGATCTTTTCAATGTTGTGTGAAGTCTACAAGGAATAGTGCCAAGGAATGGCTTTCCATGATTATATCTAGGGCATCAATTAAGTACTCAGAGGTAGTTACAGCTATGTTATTATCTTGTTTGCATAGTGACTGGACTTTCAGTATATTCTACATGGGACTAAGCTTAAGTTTATCTGGAGACTTGAACTGAATCCGGTTCTCTGTTATCGGCTGCAGATGCCTTCCGACAGGCCTCTGAAGGCAAAACGGAGCGCCGGGCGATGCATGCGCATCCATCTGGAGCCCGTCCGTGTGCGTCCATTTGGAGCTCAGTACGGACTGAGGGAAGTATGACAGGTAGGAAAGTCCCCCCTGCCCATTTTCCTCCACCAAAAAGCCTCCATTCAAAACCTTCAGCATTTGGAATGGAGGCTTTTTGAAGAACGCTTCCCCAAGGGGCCAGTGGGCTACAGCTGCAGCTGGACAGTTCCCCCCCGTGCCCACCCCCAGGCTTATTTTTGGGGTAGGGGCAAAATTAGGCCACCCCCCAAAAAGTAGGGTTGGGCTTATTATTGGGGTGAGTCGTGTTTTCTGAGAAACATGGTAGCTTGCCAGCCAAAGCACAGTATGAGGACCATATCACAACCTAACCTTAGCTGCCCATTGTTATTTTCCAAGTATAACTTATGTTAGTTCTTTTAAATGTTAGTTTTAACATGTAGAACCTAATTACTTAACATGTAATTTTTTGCAGGGCTTGTCGTGAATCTGTATGTTAAAATCTACATGTCTCTCTCTTAAGAAGCCATCACTTTCAGCAATATGAATCTTTCTCCTAAGTTATGCAATGCATTCCATTCAGAGATAGGTCTGGCCCCTTACTCTTCAAATGTTCTGCCTCTTAATTTAAACTGTTGCACTGGTATTTTAATATTTAATTGTTGAGTTTTGTTGGAAATATGTATTGCTAGGATTTTTGATTGGTCTGTTATGTCAGCAACTAATTAAATTAATAATAAAATTTGTGTTTTGTTTTTAGAAATATGTATTTGGTGTAAATACAGGCTGAAATCTGTCTCCTTTATAATCATATACTCTTGGGAAAGAGCATGTCCACTTCTTTCTTTTAAAGGATTAAACGACTTTTTAAAAAGACACAGACAAAAAGTGGTGGGAGTGAAGAATACCTGAAAAAGTTTATTTTAGTATGTTTTTTTCTTACTTTAAAAAACCCCTACATCATTGTAATTGTGTGTGTAATTTCTCTGTCCTCTTCTCTTTCAAAGTTACATTGTCAGACAATTGTTTTTTGAAAGGAAATGTACAAAGGAACAGATCCAACAGATATGCAGGTAGCAGCATGGAGGCTTTTTTAAAGTAACAAAAATATACACTTTGCTCCAAAAAGTAAGCAACTTTCTTTCCCTAATATTGTGGAAAGAATTTAATTTCTTCTACCAATCATCATGAATGGGATGAATTAAGGATACCCAATAGTTCAGAATTATTACAATTTAGGTTGCTATTTCAGTTGTTCCTCGTGTTTTAACTACATACCATTCTCAACATTTGCCAATCGATGTAGAAGTGGCAACCAGACAAGACATTGTGGGGGAGGATCAGACATAAGAGTATCCAAAAAAGCATTCAGTGTAACTTTTTTCTGTTAACATAAACAAAGCAAGAAAAAAAACATTAGAAAATAATGGAATGAGTTTAGTTTTCTCAGCAGAAATATATACTGTATTTGTAGATGAGAAAAGCAAGCAATTAAATTATAAAACTTCTTTCATGATGTTGTTTAAGATAACTTAAAATCCAGGATTCCCTTTTAAGAAGACATCACTAATTCAAATATGTTGTGGGTTCACAGCCCAACTATAAACCATAATAATTGATCAAAGAAATAATTAAATAACTTATATTATGAATTCCCTCATGGTGTATAATAGCAGCATTCTTTTTCCTTTCAATGCCTGAATTGAATATTTCTCAGTGATTGTGTTCGTTTTGTGGAACTCTGTTCCATCATTCTACTATAAAGGACACAAAAACAATTTCTGCTTCCTTCTAAATGTGTTTTCTCTATGGTATTGAGAAGAATTAGTGGGATCAGAGGTGACTCAAAGGGGGAAAAGATGTATATAAAATGGGTATTTTAAGATGTAAGAGTTAGAAACACAGTTTTATCGAGTAGTTCTGAATTTTCTCTGATGGCCACAATATTGGCTATCTCGATGGAGATACTTTCACATTTCAGAATATGGTATATCAGAAGTTTCATTTCACCAACAATATTTATCTGAGAATAGTATCAAGATGAGATGTCAGATAATTTGGTTGCAAATAAGGCATTAGAGTTCTAGATTTGCTTAAGGCAATAAGAAAAAAGGAGGAAGGGATTAATGGATAGGGAGCTCATTTTTCTTATCCAATTATTCATGTACATATTTTATTCTCTCCAGCAGGAGAGAAGATAAATTCGTTCTGCAGCTTTCATCAAATTCACAGCATCACACAGGACCGTTTTAGGATATTTTATTTTAAATAGGGAGGGCATTTACGTATATTCCATGTCACACCTATATGAAATTCTATTACAGTACCATTAGATCCTATTTCAAACTAAATAAAATATAACTGGATTTTGACACTGTATGCCAGTATGAATATGATGAAAAGCAATAAATGAATAACATTTTATTTACCTGTTGAGCAAAACAAGACTTTGCAGATTGTTCTGTATAACCAAAAGAAGGACCTTCAAAGACTGCAGTGGGCAGTTTAAGAACTTCCCGCAAAAACAAGTCATATTTTCCATATACCATTATCCCACTATTGTCTGAAATCATTGAGAATATATCTAATGGGGAAAAAAGTGGAAACTTTGAAACAAAAAGCTATGAATTAGATATAAATTCTTTAAGCTGAACTGCAAGCATATTCCACACAGTGGTAACTGACATCCTCAGTATGTAGCACCACACTGCCATACTGTGGTAAATCACATAGAACTATAAATCAGTATCAGAGATGACTTCAATGCAAGTATAGAACTATCTTTATTAAGACCAATTAAAAGTACTGGACAAATAGTCTTCAGGTTCAAAGTTAAAATAATATATTTTATTATTAATAAATTATTAATTATAAATAATAATTAACAAAATAATTGTTTATGCTCTGGGTATAATGAAGTTCCTCAAATATATCTCTTATTATTTTTAAAGGAAGGAGGCAGCCAATGTTTATTTTTCTCCAAAAGTGATAGAATAAGAAATGTTACCAAAAGAGAAAAGGGGGGCTAGTTTTAAATAGATATGCATAAAAAGGATTATAAATCCATTTTGCACTTAATGTCTAATATTTAAATACTTTGTTTTATAATTCAAGATGTATTCGTATGGCAAGCAGTATAGAAATATATCCATAAAGAAATGGCTAATATAACTAAATCAGAATACCACGTTCAACACTTGTTATCTCTTTTCTCCCTAAGATCCTGCTTGAAGATGTCTTCAGAGAAACTCAGAATTTTTTGGGGGGGGAGGGGAGGGGGATGCCAGTTATTTTAGTAGTTGTTTAGTTTTACTTTTGCTTCTCATAATGTAGCAGCATGTGACTATAGTTTTGGTCTCAATGTCTTCTGAAAGTATTATTATTAAATGCATTTTTCATTTTAACCTGTGTATTCCTTGCTTTGCTGCATGACAATATTCTTTAATTAGTAGAATGATAGCAGTAAACCAGAAGATCGCTGTAGACTGATAAATATAGAAACATAGAAAACTAATGGCAAAAAACCCCCTAGTGATTCATCCAATTGCCTTTTTAAAATCTATTTATTATTTTTAATTATTATTTTTATATGCTATTTATTTTTGTTTTATTTTGATTTTTTGTCAGATGTTGGTCATGTGCTTATCCTAAGTGTGTTTAAACTGACCAATTAAATCTGCTGGATATATTCTGAGTTTCTTCATCTGGTCAGAGCAAATAAAGTCCTGTTTGACTGTAGAATTAATGACTAAATAGATAGATGACTGGTTATATATGTTTCATATTAGATAACTGGTTTTAAAATTAAAATAGGTGACGTTTTATATAGGGTGATTCTATATCAGACATTGGAACTGCAACCCAATTAAGCAAATTTGATTAATCTAATAACCAAATTGGCCTATTTTTCAAAGGTGTTGCTGATTGCTTTCCTTTTGGACTCAGACAAAAATCAATCCTATAAAACTGGTCCCCAATCTTTCCGGCTCAATGGACTGGCAGCAGGCAGCAACGGAGGGGAAGGGGGATGGTTTCACATGTGCAGCCTAATCCCATGCATGTGCAAATGGAGCTTTGCATGCTTGCCTAAAGCTTGCGCAGCCTGGTTTCAAACAGGCTGCAGACAAAGTAGCGGTCTGCGGACTGGGAGTTGGGGACCCTTGCTATAAAAAGTTTAACAACCATTTTGTAGGTAATTAATATGGAGTCAAATACTGTATTAGTTTGGTAGCCAATAAAGTGATATGACATTGCATAAGCTGGGGAATCTTTGCTCATCTGAGCCACCTGAGTAAGTGAGGAGATTTTTTTTTACTTCTCAAACACTAGGGTGGGAGGGAGGAGCACTTTTACAGTATTTTCACATTTTTTCACATTATAAAATTAGTGAGGAAAATAAATGGCAAATTATGCATTTTAATGGATACATAATTTATTCCATCAATTGCAACATAATTATTTTTAATTCAAAAATTCTAAAAAGAAGACACAGACATTAGCAATGATGAGAATTTTCTATGAGGTCCATACACAAATTTGTTCAAGAATATTTTTGCTAAGTTTGTTTATTACATTAAAAACCAAAAACATACTGTTCCCTAACAAACTACTTTATTAAAATTCATAGAGAGACTTACATCTTAATTTATCCATAATCTTTCCTCCACAAAGTGTTGCCAAGGCCATTTTGACAGCAAACACAGATATTTTTCCATGTCCTTCTCTACACAAGAAAACATAAAATAATCTTTGCATAGTTGTTTAGTAACATAGCATAAATATCCTAGGCTTGCATTTCTTTTTTCAAATCTGAGGCTATGATTCATAATCAAATGAGAACAAACCCATTTGAAACAATTTTCCATCTAAATAAAAATGGAGAGTCTTGACTGTCAATTCTTGATTTTTGCCATTTCTCATTTTTCCAGTTTCATTTTTTCCCTTTATATTTTTTTGCATTAATTTGTGAATATTTCAAAATTAATACATATGCAACATTTTTCCATAATAGAATGGATTTTTATATTTTTGTTCATGTATGAGTTTTCATTTAATATACTGTATGTGCTTTAAACTTTTTAAAGGTGTACAAATTACAAAACTGCAAAATATGCTGGAAGATCATTACATTTCAGTTCAATTATGGATTTAAGAAATAAACCCTGACTTAATTCCTCTTCTACCCTTGATTTTTTTTTTTAATGTATATGATTTGCTATGAAGTATTTTGCTGAAGGTAAAGGTCATTTTCCAGTTAAACGTGGGCTTTATGATTTCATAACTGTGAAATCAGCCACTGCTACTTTTTTATGCATAGCATAGCATGACACCAACAAATAGTTAACTAATTAATTCAGTCTGGAAGTTGGCATCTTCAGTTTGAATCTAAACCGTAGACGTCAAAACTGCTTTTATGCAACACACTTTAGTGGATGAAGTAAAAACCTCACAACACTTTTATACAATATGAAAGGCTTTGTCGATATTACCTTTGATTACATTTCTTAGGACTCAGTATATTGTACAGATCCGTTCAGTTGATTTGTGCTTCAATGTATGGTGCAGCCTCCAAGAGTTTGATTCAGTAATCAGATTCTTGGAGACAAGAACATTAGCTAAATTGTGGGGCATTTTCTCTCTTGTAATCCTTGCTTGTTGTACCATACTGCCCAATGAAAACTTCTTGGGACCCTCAAAATCTATGCATTTCTTTATAGTAGTTAGGTTAGTTCTAATAAAAGCATTGCCCATTATAGACTTCAGATATTTTTTTAAATTCACATATAAGAAAGTCTTCATTTAGTATCATTTGGTACCGTGATATACAGAACCAGTTGGCCGCTGCCTTTTCCAGGATGTGTTTCGCCCCCACCCGCCCAACTTTCCTGTCTAGCCTGGGATCTCAAAGCCAACTCCTAACCAGGTCAGAACTGCTTATCTTTTCCAGCCTAGGGTTAAATACTTAATAATGTACAGCACTTTTCTTCATTAAAACTTACTTGGATATTTTTGGGATGAGATGTTTGTTTTGGAAAGAAAAGATTTATATAAGGAGAGGACTCTGCTTCAGCAGCAAATTCATCTATAAATTTTCCAAGGTGGACATGAGTATCTCCAATTCCAGCATGCATTGATCATTGTTTTATGGCAGAGATCAGATACTAAAGAGAAGCGTAAATGTTTTGGGGAGGGATGAATTATGGAAAAGTGTAAATCCTCTATAATGCTCTAGATCTTTGATTTCCAGGGATGAAATATTTTATTTTACAACACTTACTTGAGATTAAATACAATTTGGTATCAGGAAAGAATGAGTTGTGCAATGATTCAAAGTGCCTCCCCTCAAATCTATTTAATTGGTGACTATCTGCTTTCAGCTTGAAAGTGTTTATGTATGCATACATGTAGATATCCTCATGTATGCTTGGGCCATATGCTGCTATAAACATTGTTAGATGAAAATAATGTTAGGACAACATTGTTACAATTGATTTGCTCCTTTTTCTTATCTTTAATCCCTTAACGAAAGCTGTTACAAATTCCAAGTCTTCTGTCTGGACACTTCAGAACTGCAATTTGCACAATTAAATGAATTGCTATTCCTGAGCAAAATGGAAACACTCTTACATTCTAGTTCAGTTACTCAGCTAAGAAAAACCTATGTAGCATTCACTGAGCATATTCTACATACTTAATTTCAATATTCTTCTGTATTTAAAAAAAATAGTCTCACATCTTTCTTGGTTTATTGAACAAAAGAAAAATATACATCATAATGATCTCATTTTCACAGTTATGATTTTGTGAGAATGACTTGGCAGCGAGCAACAAAGTACGTGTCCAAGCATTTGCAATTAGTTGCCTTCCTGTTCTTGTTAGAATAAAAAATTCAGGGTCTGCATATATTTAAAAGACCTTGCCCCCTTATTGTACAGCCTTTCAAAAATCCTGAAGGCCATATTTCTACAGCCCACTGACAATTTCTCCTTGGGGAGGGGAAGGGAGATGTTTGGATGCAAACATACAGCCCCTCTGCTGCTTTTTCATGTGGAACAGTTGCTTTCCCACCAACTCAGCTGTTTCCATGGTGACTAAGCTGTACTAGTTGATCTGGCTCAGGAAAGTACACAGTACCAAGCGAAAGGCCCATCAAATGTATATTGGAGAGGACACAAGAGGGTGATAGACAAATGGGAAGATAAATAAACTCATCAGAATGTTCTTTAATTGTGTTGATTTCCAAACAGTACATTTCCAAAATAGAATGCAGTTAAAGCAGTAATAAATAATTTGCAAGTCACACAGATCAGAAAAGATGCCAGTCAGTCCATTTTGTAATTCCAGGCTATTCAGATGCTTTTAAGAAAGACAGCAGCGTACTGATGGATCCTATGTTCAATTACCATTATTTGCATATTCACACAGACAATTCATCTATGGGATAATATTAAGGAAGTCCCATTAAAATTATTTTTTTAAAACTGGAACTTTGCATTGTAAGGAAGTGGTAAATAGCATGGATTCCAATGGGTTATTTTTGCATTTATTTTTTCACAATTTACTGTAACAACTAGGAGGAAAGTAAAATTATTCACACTTGCAAAGCAGGTTTGCGTGCAGCAAAAAGCATTCAATTCAAATAATAAGCTACTAGTTCATGTTATCACCATAAAATAATTATTACTATAGATCAGGGGTGTCTAACTCAAGGCCCACAGGCCAGATGCGGGCCGTGGGGTGCTTGGATTTGGCCTGTGGGGCTGCCTTGGAAACAGGAAAGGACCGGCCTGCGGTGCCTCTGCCAGCAAAAATGGAGCCCAGGATGGCCACATGCGCCCCTCCCGGGCCCTGTTTTCGGTCATGACAGCCTCCTGCAGCCCTCTGCCAGTGAAAGCGGAGCTCGGGGAGGCAGAAAGGGACAGAGGAAAGACAAAGAAAAAGAAGGAAAGATGGGAAGGAAGAAGAAAGGAGAATGAAGAGGTAAGGAAAAAGAAGAAAATGAAAGAAGGAAGGAAGGAAAGAAGGAAGGAAGGAAGGAAGGAAGGAAGGAAGGAAGGAAGGAAGGAAGGAAGGAAGGAA
>JANHFL010009392.1:172501-183922 GCA_032468155.1 Oxyrhabdium leporinum | reverse complement strand
ATTTGAACCGCTAGATTGAATCAGCAGAAGTGGCCTGCAGTTCAACACTTTAACCACTGCGCCACCTAGGCTCATATGTAGCATCTATCATAGATACCCTGATTAAACGTGGTTTCCTTTTTATAGAAAGAAGATTGCCAATATCAACATGGAATTTTGGCTAACCAAAAGGGGTAGCCAATAGAGACAATAGAACTAGGAGAGACCAGAAATTGCAAATCAGTTTTACATCAAAGCTAAACAGATATAAAGAATACAGTATAAAGAAACTGAACACACCGTCTCTGTCAAAATGAATAGAATAGCTAGGCTTGCTAAGGAAATAGTAATAGTTAGAGCTACCATTGAGTAGAAATAGCTTGAAATTTCATATGAAAAGAGGAGCCCTGAATCATAGATAATAAATTTTATATCGCTTCCTGAAGATGAGGTAATACACTCTGTTTCTAATGGAGAAAGACCAATTACTAACCACTAGGTGGCAGTGCACATATTTTACAAAACAGCATATATTTGTGTTCTTATACATTAACCATATTAGCTTTCTAACAGATTCACACAAATAAAGATTTCTGATGTTTCCTTAAAATAATTTATATCCATGTATCTGAATAAAAACTGCAAAGATTTGGTTATATAGCTAGTGATACCATTTTTCACTGCCCTGACTTATAATTTATGAGCTAAAAGAAGAAAAAAACCCCATTACATTGAGAAGTACAGTATGTGTAAGGCATGCATTTATCCTATTTCTATTATATGTGAGTGGGGAAATTAGTTAAAAATAAATTCAACCTTGTTGTATGAAGTAATTTATGCTCTTATATCTTTAACCCCACATTTGTAACATTACTCTACAGGACTATAAAGATTACCAGGATCATATATGCAAAAGATGTCCAAGAGCATCTGCATGGTGCGAGTAAAGTTAAGACGGCATCAATTTTTGCCATGAGTTGCACACAAAATAGGGCATAGCTTTGATTGAATGGTCATGGCTCTCATCTTTTCTTTTATCCCCTCTCCTTGCTACAGATGCCTCCAGTGACAAGTTTCTTGTATTAGGTTCTGGGGGAAAAGGAACTTTTCATTTAGATCAACAGTAGAAGGGATTTTTTCTTTCTTGTCGCTCCCTAGTTATGTGGTAGCCCTAAGCAAAGGTTGTTCATTGGCATCTGAACTTTCCCTGGCTTCCGAAGACTTTATATCCACATTTAACAGAATAATAGAAGGGACTTTGGAGCCTATCTTGAATACTATATTCAGTTTTGGGCACCAAACTTTAAGGATTCAAAGAGGTTATGACAGGTTCAGAAAAGGGAATATGAAGATAAATCAGGGACCAGAGATCAAGGACTATGAAGAGACACGAAGAAGCTGGATATTCCTTGAAGAGAGACTGAAAGGTTGGATATGATGACATGCAGGAGACCAAGAATGAGTTTACCTCATTTAACAAGAGTAATTCCTACTGAATATTAGACCATTTTTTATAAAAAAATATAAATCTTAACAGTTACAATAATCTGCCTAATGCCTGTTTCTATAGTGCAAGTTCAATTCTTTGAAAAGTTATATCTGTTACCTGTTTATTTACATCTTTGTAATGTTTCTATAAGTAATTTGAAGTGAAATTATAACATAGCCATAAAGCTTGACTCTACTATTTTGTATAGGGTTACCCTTATTATAGCTGCTAGAGGAAGGAGACTTTATGACAGGGGTTCCCAACCGGGGGTGTGAGATGATATTCCAGGGGGTGCGAAAACTTGGGTTTAGAAGTTTCAAAATTATAGTGCATATGTATATTATTATTTATTTTTAAGGGGTGCAAGAATATATCAGAAGTGTTCTAGGGGTGTGGGGTATAGAAAAGGTTGGGAACCCCTGCTTTATGATGACAGCTTGAAAATAACTGGTGGGGCAACCTATCTTTGTTTATATATGGGCCAAGCTGACCTAATGCAACTGCAACTGATGAACAAATGTGATTTGTGGCTGGAAAATTCAAACAGAATTGTTTAGTTTCTAAATTTGAAATGACTGCCCTTGGCTCATCTAAGATAAAACAAAAGGTTAATTAATTAGAGCTACCAGATCTTGGCTCCTGGATGAGAGTAAAGAGCTTTGCTGGATTTTTCCAACCTAGTTCTAGAAGATTAAATTAGTTGTTGGAGAATAATTGATTGTTGACTGGATGGGCACCAGAAGGAATTTAGTAGCAGGAAAAAAGTACCAAGTCAGAGAAGCCAGCTGGGAGAAGGCATAAAGACCAGAGTTTGCTGCAGATCATAAGATGTTTTGAAGTAGGTAAAAGAAGGAGATTCAAACAGTGGTACAACCAAAAGGTGAACTTTCAGAAGTAGTGCTAGAAACATTTGAATCATGCAAGAAACCAAAAAGGGGATATTTAGCCAAAGAAATACAGCTGTACAGCAGATATTCCTGGCTGTGAGTCTCTACGCAAAGAGGAGGGAAATCTGCTCTGAAAGGTTTAATCAAACCCCCTACTTATTCCAATGAGACCAAACTATCAGCTCTGCTTTTACCAGTATAAAGTATTTGTTCTGACTGGGATATCTGAAGTCTTCTTACATCTTCTTTAAATCCAAGTACCAATGCTTTTTTTAAAAAAAGTCTTACTTCCACCTAAAAAGGAAGAAAGAAATATTATAGCTATTCTTCATATCTTTCTTTTCAGAAAGATATGAAAATTAGCTATAATATTTCCTTCTTCCTTTTTAGGTGGAAGTAAGACTTTTTAAAATCAGTTAAGTGTTAAAGTAAACACCGTTAGGTCTGGGTTACCAGAGCTTTTAAAATTCAAATAGTACCACCTCTTTTAGGTCTGTAGATAAATTCCTTTAAGTCAGACATGTTTTCTCTGCTTCTATTTTATGCACTGAATAATACTAAAATCCGATCTTAGGGCTATATTAACACCACAGCAAAATTAAATGCTGCATCTTCAAATATTCAGAATGAATGATAGTAGCCAGCTACAGAAACAGGAACCATTTAAATTAACACAAAATATATTATCAATAAATAGATTAGAAACAGTGATATGAGAAGGAATTTAAAAAATTTAAAACATCATATGATGCTGACATTTATGTATTTACAATCCACAGGAGAATAGCAGGAACTAGATCAAGTAGGAATGCACATAGATGGGTTTTTATTTGCAATCTAGCTTCCTCTTAGAAGTTCTGAAAATGAATGGCAAATTCAAGCCAGAAATGTTTTCCAGGAATCAAAGAAAACATTAGATCAATGTGTTTTTCAGTCTTGGCTACTTTAAGATGTGTGGAATTCGATTCCCATGCCTGTCAATGGGAATCAATGACCACAAATATAATGAGGAAGGCAAAGAAGAACTAAAAATAAGACAGGCATGGAAGTGAACAGGTTTCCTTCATAGCCAGCACAGCACTGTTCTATTTTCCATGAAAATCATGATATTGTTCTAGAGGTAAAGCAAAAAAAACTTTTCTTAGAAAAGTGAAGAGTAAAGGAACAGTTAACTCCAAGATTCCAAATTAAACATTATCAAGGATATGAACTCTCGAATAGGCTGCTTTAATTAAAGAATAATCTCTTGATCTTATATTTAAAGTTTCTGATCATCAACTGTTTGTTTTCATCTCAGGAAATCAGCTATCTTTGCTCTTTCGATAGTTGTCACTATAGAATAATCACATAGCAAGCTGAGTAAAATACAGCAAGTCTGATGGTAGCTCTCCAGCTGTATACTGGTTAAAATAGTTTCTTGTATAATTTTAATTACTGTATGTGGCTACACTCTGACTCAATGGTTATAGACAAGTGTTTAAAAAATGGCAGATTTTGGCTTTCTAAATGCTTTTTAGAATAAATGATTAAAAATAAAAGCAAAAAACCTGCACGATGAGCATATGAAGCATTTTAGAGTAAGGAAAACTGAACAGTAGTTTTGGAATTCCAATTTTTAAAGCCATACTGTGAATGCCCACTATTCTGAAATCAGGCTGAAAATTCATGTTGGTATCATCTGTAGATTTAACTTGGGACCCCTCACCATTTTCATCATGTACTCTTATTTCTAAAAAATATTTCTGTATTTTGTGGGTGGCATCTGTTTTCTTTTCCTGCCCTTCCCAGAAAAACACATACAGTCCATTTTGAATTTTGCAGAAAATATCCTTAATTTATCAAGACTTTATAGGTAATCTTCGACTTAAGTCCACAACTGAGCCCAAAATTTCTATTGCAAAGTAAGATATTTGTTAAGTGTGTTTTTGCCACAGTTGTTAAGCGAATCACTGTGGTTGTTAAGTTAATAACACAGCTGTTAAGTGAGTCTGGCTTCCCTATTGACTTTGCTTGTCAGAAGGTTGCAAAAAGTGATCTCATGACCCTAGCCTCTGAATTTTGATCATGTGACTATGAAGATGCTGCAACAGTCGTAAGTGTAAAAAATGGTCATGTCACTTTTATCAGTGCTGTTGTAATTAAACGAACTTTTGTAAGTCAAGGACTACCTATACTTATAGATCCTGTTCAAATTTATATAAAAAAATCTTTGTTATCGGCAATTGAGTGATTTGTTCATAACTATAGATCTGTAACATACATTATTTCTCTTAGAACATTTCATAGTCTAAAGATGAGCCAGTCTAAAATATACAGGGGAGAAAGTAAGAGAGCAAGGGGAGAGGAATGATGGGAGGCAACGGTAAAGTTAAAAGCCTGAAGATGAGTGCTCTTCAAAAATATTGATGTTTGGTTTATTAAAGAGTCGGTCTAATGACTTTGTGAAAAACTATGAGTTTTAAAGAAGATACATATATGAGGGTGAAAAAAATGAGATAGCACAATGTTTAAGGAGAGAATAGCAGCAGTGGAAGCTGAGAATGAATCATGCCAGAATGTAAAAGGCTTTTAAGTGGTTGAGAATAGTGAAGCGAAGGCTACAGCCAAGGATATTGTGAAAATTGAAAATCAAAACTTAGTGTAAGTCAAGGCTACAAAAAACTGAACATAAGGAATGATGTTTTCATTATTAATGACATATCTACTATTACTTTCCTTGGAACTGTTCATACGAATATGTACTCTTACACCATGATGTAGGCAATGATGATGGACTTCCTATGCCTCCATCTTTACAAGATTCTGACTGAACCAAGTTATGTACATGATTCCTGCTTTGAACCATAGGGCCAATTTTCAAAGTGTTTGAAATGGGCTCTGGTACTCATAAAAAAGAGGCCCAAGAGTGATATAATGCCAAGGGATTACAGGTTGCCTACTCTTCTTCTAGACCCACAGTTGAATCAATACAGGATAGTACTTGTTTATTTGTGTTGCATATGGAAGAAGGAAGAGAGATGGTGGAAACAATATTGGAGATGGCAAAGGAAAATGGATCACATAGAAGGCAAGATTAGTACAGCAAAAGAGAAAAGGAAAGGAATCACAAAAATTAAGAAGGAAATTAAAGGCAAAGTTGGAGGATGGCTGGGGTGTATTAAAACAAGTTTAATATTGCCACTGAGAGAGACAAAGTCCTTAGGCAGACATTTAGAACAAAGGAAAAGGGATGTCATAGTATTACTTACACTTGATTAAGAGGGTAGAGCTTTAAATGCATGGGTTCTTCATGGGCCACATACAAATTTAATTCTATTTTTGTCATCCCATCAATTTTAAACAATATCATTCCTCCTTATATTATACTCTGGTTTCCAAATGTATAGGAAATCAACAACCAGTTGTCTTTACCAGCCATCCAATGGGAAATGCAAATGGGGATTAGTTGCTGTTCTAAAGGCCATATTATTTTTGCAACCAAGGATTGCATGCAACAGAGATTGCCCATGCTTGGTGAAAATCAATATGTGGCATTCTACCAACACAAATAGAGAGATGAATAGCAGGAGACACCAAGCAGATTCTACATGTATTAGTTCTCATGAAGAGAAAAGGCTTCATATCTTTTGTTTTTAAATACCCACTAAACTATGAAAGCTGCATATCTCTTAATTAGTGACTCAGGCAGAAAAATAATCATTGAATTCAAATTTCTACAAAGTAATAGTAAACAATGAGGGATCCACCTGGGAAGCAGAGCCAAAGAAACAATCCTTCCCACATAAACTCCCATATCTATCTTTTAAACGCTATTGAATGCTACAATGTTTGATTCCTGTAGCATGAAAAATGCTAATAGACATTTTCAAATAATTGTATAGTATTGATCATTTGAAAAGCATATCACATTCCCAGGAATGGCTTATATAATTCATTCTTATAAGTAAAAACATGCTAATTTGTTTACCATTCCAACAGTGAAATTGTTAAAAGCAAAAATTAATATGTTATTACTGCAGGTGTTTAAAAGTTAAGTTACACCAAGGTGTAAAAGATAATACCCAATAAAATAAACCAACACAATAGTATTAAGCAGCAAAATTGTGAGAGGAAAGCTGTTTGCTAGAGTTTCCTTTGGAATTTTACCTCAGCAGTTTTTAAATTCTATCCTCTTAAAGTCTGCATCCAAACATGTAGGTTTAAATGTATAAAGAGTTGTGAATTACCTTGTTCTTCTAAAGAGTTAGCTGTTGTTATTTGCATTTTCTGAATGTTTATTAAAATTAATTCCTAACAGATATACAACATGCACAATTTCACAGTACTAGACTAGTGAAGATAATACAAATTGATCAGTGATATACTTACAGTTACATTTTTTCTGCACAAATCTAAGCTTACAGGCTGTTCGATAGGTGGACAAACGGATACGATCCAGATCTTGAGCCCCTAATGGTGGAGAAGTATATGTGCTAAGATATATGTGTTCTGTGCCTAAACCTCACCCAACAATAAGCTTACTTGCATAAACTTTCTGTAGGATATTTTAGAGCCTTTTATTACCTAAACAGTTAATTTTTGGTAAAAGGTTTTACCAAAGGGGAAGTTTCAATTTATCACATTGAAAGTCAATATAGTTTTATTAAATAAATATGTTTCCCGATTCCCAATATGATCAAACCACAAGCAAACAACATAAAGCAAATATCAAACAGCTGAGTTCCAATACAGGGAAAGTTCTTAAAATTAACAGTTTAGTTGACATAAAAAGCTCTTTTGAACTAAACTCTTGGTGACTTCATGGACATTTCCTACAGGGTTTTATTTTATTGATTGATTGATTGATTGATTGACTGACTGATTGCCAGAGATCCTCATAAAGGTGGACACAGCTGAGTTTAATGAACACACACAAACATTTCGGCGGAAGCTTAATCTATTGATTATGACAGGAAAATATTATTTTTCTGCAAGCAATGGCAACAGTTATTATTATTTTTAGCAGTCATGAGCTAAGCCAGGGATGTGACACCATTACCCAGTTGCCAGGCTTTTGAAGACTTTTTTGGTTTCTAGGTACTTGGAAAGTTAATTTTTATCAGTAATGGACACAGAGAATTAACACACTTGTTCATTTAATTCTCTTCCTAGTATTAGCAGGAAATCATACCATAGTAATTTTGTGGCTCACTCTCCCAAAGAATTTGGTAAATATTTTGGGAGGCAACAAAAATGGCTTCTGCTGTTGACAATGAATTGCCTTTTATTGATTTATGTAAACCAAGCTAGAAAAGCAGTCAGTTGTATATGCTAGCATCAAGTGTGAGTCAGTATCTTTGTTTGACTGAAGCTGATACGTTATCTTTAAACCAGATATGACCTACTTACGGTCCTTGGATAAATTTGTTTATGGCATTCATTGGAGAACACAGATTGCAAGAGGATTCTTTGCCTGAGCACATACTATGTTCTAATTCATCCAGTCTATTTGCAATGTTGGGGCAGAGGTTATCTTAATCTGGGGATCTCTGAGAAAAAGGCAGGAAAAACAAAAAAAACCCAACAGTGCTCTATTCGGCAAGCACAAATCTGTTTTTTTTATTACAACTAGGCTAAGAAAATTCTCCAAGGTAAAATCAGTCAGCTTCAGTCTTATGATTCAAAGATACTATTTACTGTTTTCAGAATATAAAGAAATATGTTTTGGTTATGATAAAATAATGAAATTTAATTAGCAAAATGGGAGCATTTCTTCGGTTACCCCATCAGCAAGATGATTTTATTTAAACGATTAGGGTTGGTCTAAGACAGAGGTCTCCAGCCTTTGCAATATTAAGACTTATGGGCTTCAACTCCCAGAATTCCTCAGCCAGCCAGCATGGTATCCAACCTGCAACATGGCTGGCTGAGGAATTCTGGGAGTTGAAGTCCATAAGTCTTAACGTTGCCAAGGTTGGGGACCCCTGGTCTAAGACACCGGTTGGAGAAGTAATTCCTAAAGTCATTCCAATTTAGAAAGGCTGAACCTTTTGTTGTTCTTGTTGTGTGTCATTTAACATGAAGAAATTTCTATTTATATTATTGGGATGACCTTACAAAGCAGGAAGTCCTCAAAATGTGCCTTCCATGAAAATACAAACAATTTTAGAATGCCAAATGCAAGAATGCATCCTAAGATACAATTGAAGTGCATCTGCAGAATAAATGATATAGCTTTGGATCTTTCTACGGTATATATAGGTATGCTTTATATATTATAATACTTTTTTATTTGAACTTTGCTTGTGGCTGATGAGAGCAGAAGTCTAAAATGTTTAGATGGCTTTAGTTTGCTGACCAGGTGCATTGTGAAGGATCCACCTCAACTGCAAGTTAAAAAATATTAATTAGGGTGCACAGCACTCTGAATTTAAAGGCAAAAAGGTACTTTGGAGTGTGCGGCATTTGTCAAATTTCTTCTGCTATTGCATAGATGTCCTTCACTGGCACCACATGATTCCGGGAAAAGACACATTCAGGTTAAGAACTGCAGACAGCTGCTACATGTATGACTCCTTATAGTTAAAAAATCTTTTGTTGCTTTTCAGACTGAAGCATTGCACAGTTTTAATATTAATGTCAACGTTATACTGTTTTAATTCTACCCACAAAATAAAATGCCAAACAACATTTGTATTCTGGCAAACTTTTAAACATATTCAGAATTAAGAAAATAAAAGTGTGATTTAAGAAACCCAGAATGTCAATGCATTGTTTGGGATTGAACAATCCAGAACAAATTACAAAGATTACATAGAACAAGGTGCACGTGAGATTATACAGAATTAGAACAGCCTTTAACTTTGCTTTTTAAGCATTGGGGAAAATTCAGTCCCAACAAATTGGGTCAGCATCCAGTGAAGAAAATGGAATTTCAGTGACAAAATATATTTGAGTTTCAGTATGGTTATTGGTGAGAAACAATGGCTTTGACTGTTCACATTCCTTTTCTCCCAAAGAAAGAATGCTAGAGATATTTAGCCCTATGTCTGCATTGAAATAATAAAAAAGCAGCTTTTTGTCAATTAAATGTAATTTCTTGCTATAGTTTTGTGTTGAAAATTCTTACCTTGTAGAACAAACTGCTTATAGCCCAGGGCAAAAATCCATATAATATTTACCAGGGGTATATTCTATCTTGTTGGCCTTTTGCAAGAAATCTAACATTTGTCTGAAAAACAACAGAACAAAATATAACATGCCATAGCACTTACGCATTTCTGCAAACAGCTGCCTCCTTTCTGCCATGGTAGCGCCTCTTTTCCCACAATCTTCAATCATTCTAAGCAAAAAAATATTAAACATATCTTCAGAACCATTTGCAAACTGACATAAAATACATGAAAAGTTCCAGTGCACTGTTTTTCCAATTCTATATTCAATATTTATTTTTTTGATTTCTATAGCCTCCCATCTCAACAAATGACTAAAGAGCATACAGCATAAAACATAAAAACCATTAAAATTATTTAAAAAATACAAAATAAATATACATGGCACCAAGTAAATGTGTTATTATGGAAGTTAATATAGTCTGGAAATGCGGGAAAGTCTAAATATCTGGCTATGAAACCAGTCATAATGTTAAAAGCCCTTTGAAACTTTTAGACAAAATTATATTGAAATGTGTTCACCATTGGGAAACAAAAGGAAGAACATATAGCTCAGCTTCAGTTTAATTTCAGTTCAGTTTAGTTTAGAGTATCTTATTGAGGAAAGATCCATACCTTCCCATAATGGATTATAAACTTCAGATTATAAATTTCAGTCTGATTCCCTTACTGCATTTCTTTTAACAATCAATATTTATCTACCAGCAGTTTTTTTCAGTTTATACATTTAACACCAATTCTTGGATAATATCAGACAATTGTTCTGTGTTCTTTCATAAGACTTCTTATAATTGAAAAGTGCTAGTAGCATCTGTCTGTTCTACACATAGAGGAAGTACATAGGGTGTCGCTGGAAAAAAAAAGAGCTGCTGGTTTACGTTAAGTGTGATAATTCAATAACTGCGTGTTCAGTTTTTGCCTTGCAAGAAGGAGAAGAGATTTTTTTTAAAAATATTTCTTTGATTAAACTCTATTTAAGATGGCAACCATTATTTCTATTGATTAAAACAGGTTTTTTTTATTTCACTATAAACAATGAAACAAATTAAATGTTATAATCTTCTCCATAATCAAATTATGTTTATTTTACTTTATTGCTCCTGTTGGGGGCTTCTTGTGTGAGAAGTATTTTAACTGTTGGTCCATATTATTTTTCTAATATAAACATCCCCCAGAGTCTATTAATATTTTTTCTCAATAATATACAAATTCCTATATATTAACAATTTTTTCCTCTAGTAGGATTAAAAGCAATTTTAAAGGTGACCAGCAAGAGCAGAGAAAAGCTGGCCAAATTTTCAAAGCTAACACTGATTTTAACATCAGATAAAGTGATATTATATTGGAGATCTGGAAATCATGAACTTTTCTTTTTTGAAGCAACAGGTTTGGACAATATAATACATTATGAGTCTACAATAATATGTGTCTATTTATACACCACCACCACCCAATCCATGCATCCAAGACTGATTAGTACAACAGAAACTAGAAACAGAAAAATATTTATTTTGGCTTCTGCCTTCTTCAGCTGTTGTGAAATAGTGGAATATTCAGTGAATATAGTACACAAATTTCTCTGTAATATTTCAAGTATCTATATTAGACAAAAGGAAATGTATAATAATTCACACACTGTCCATTTTTATTTATTAAGTTAAATTAATAAGTTCTGGCAACTGTAAGTTCATCATGGTCAGAATAATTAACCATGTTAACCAACATTACAATGGTAATGTTGTAACAATATTTAAGGATTTAGTAATATTGGACATCAATTATATTCCTTCAAAATAGCTGAATTTCCTACAGATAAGCCTTCCAAAATAGGCAAGAACTTATAGATAGATAGATAGATAGATAGATAGATAGATAGATAGATAGATAGATAGATAGATAGATAGATAGATAGATA
>JANHFL010009392.1:158968-172401 GCA_032468155.1 Oxyrhabdium leporinum | reverse complement strand
TAGATAGATAGATAGATAGATAGATAGATAGATAGATAGATAGATAGATAGATAGATAGATAGATAGATACACACACCACACACACACACACACAATGAATTCTTGTGATAACACAAACTTTATGTCAACATGCTTTAAACTAGCTATGTAGTATGGCAATCTGAGGGGATAAACTCTTTATGGCTACTACTATAACAGCCCATGAAATAGGAATAGGATTTGAATCATCCACTATAAAAAGAATAAATATGAAGACTCTGAAAATCAGAAACAGTATAGCAGATTAGAAAGAGATGAAAGTTGTTCTTTCATTTATAATACATTAAAAGTCATGTAAGGACACCACAATCACATCTATCATCACTGCCAAGAGAATCCAGTAAAAGGACCTCACACAAGAAGACAGGTTATATTGGTTCCATCCTTAAAGTTAAGCTAACCATGTTTCTAATATGATACAAATGCAATACAAATTAACCTTGTTTTAAAGCAACAAAGCTGTTGTATCAGTATTTCCAGAATCGCTCTAGAAGGGGCTGAGAGTATTTTTTGAAGTGAAACAGTTTGTCAATGGAGTTACTATTATCTTTCATTATAGGTATTTAATGTTTTTTTTCTGAGAACTGAAACAATAATTTAAATTATCTGAAGAAGTAAATGCCATGTATCATTCCCTCAAGTAACAAACTCAGGTACTCAGGTAGATTGAAACAAAATGGGAGCTTCTGAAAACAATGAGACAGATAATACCTCTTCTAGATAAGCTCAACAGTTAAAAAACAAACAAATGACTGGTCTAAAGTTACTCAGCAAGCTTCCATGGTTGAGGATGAATTTGAACATGTTTTCCTGATCCTGCCTAGGGCATCAATCATTACACCATATTACCTTAGATGATATGGGTCCCTTACAGCTTGCTGATTTTTTTGGGAAGAGATAGTACAGCTACAAAGAGAAGTACCTGCAGAAGCAGACATTTTAATATGCAAAGGTATATTGCTGTTTTTTTTATTACAGAGGCAAGCTGTGTTTTCATTTCTAAATATTTTAAAAAGCAAGCATGGAAACATGAAAAACCATGTAAACCTTTCCGAGAAACAATGTTTCATTATTTTGAAATTGTTAATATTGTGCAATTCAGCTTTTTCTGATGTTTTATGTGATATAGCTTATGCCCTTCCTCTGTATTTCAAAAGCAAAGTGTCAAGATCAATCTCCCTTCATTTGGGTAAAAAATGCCAAAGATAATGTTCACTGAGATGCATTTAGAGCAGGCGTTGTCAAACTCATGTCGTCACGGCAGTGTTACGTGATGTATCGGGACTTTTCCCCCCATTGCTAAACTGGATGTGGGCGTGACCAGCATGCAACACATCCGGCCTGTGGGCCAGGAGTTTGACAGCCCTGATTTAGAGATATATGTCCTTGTGAGACTTGTAGAAATTTTTAAAACTTTTGTTTTCTAGTGGCAGTGGAGATTGAACAAGACCGTTCCATTCTTTTTTCTACATCCATTCCTTTTTCTTGAAGACAATTCATGCAGCTGGGCAAAGTTACCAAGATGGACACGGCACTTCTACTTAGCAAAAAGGATTTCAAGATTTCCACCTTGCATTTTAATGGCTTAATCCAAAGATTTGATTCCCACCCCCCAACTAATGGTTGGCCAAATTCTTGACACATGTCTGAGATTGTTCACAGCATTTACATGATCAGGTAATGGTTGTATTGGAATCAAAACATAGACCTTTCCTTGTAAGATTTTGTTAGCTCAAAAGATGGGCAGATTTAGAAAAGTTTTCATCTGAAAAAGAAGCCTTAAACCCAAATCCCTCAGTATCATCATTGCCTCTTTGGCTACACCAGAATGCTATTGGCTAACTCAAATATAAAGGCTGAGTGCCTGCTGAGCTCATAAATCTATGTATCCATGATGATTTAGAGTGACTGCTGGGATATTTCATCAAAAGAAAAGGCTTCTGGGAGAAAAATTAAACTTCTTTTAGAATAACTCCCAATTTCTAAACAGCTCTTCTGATTACCTAATTTATCTCTGAAAAATTATGTTCTGGCTCTAGGTATAAACTCTGGAGGCAGGATGATAAAAGTTTTCAGTTAACTGAAGACCAATGCTACAGCAACATTCAATTACATTTTTTCTTGCTGCTGTATCATTCTTGATAATAAGATTTTCATGAACTTAACTGTCTGGATGTATTAAACAGTGCAACATGGAACCCATTGAGTACTGTCTGCTCAGTATCTGATTTTCTGTACCTCCTGAATCTTGCTTTGTAGTTTGTACTATGGAAGAAATATTAAAATATTAGGAAAACAATTTGTTCTAATGGTGCCACCATTCTTAATTTCCTTGGACCGCCTGAGATGAATTATTGCAGGTTGTTGATTTGCTTCCAGTTTTCAGTTCATTAAGATCCTGAAGTAAATAGTATTCTGCTAACTTCACCTCATCTAGATGTGCTAGACTTCAACTTTCATTATTCCCCGAAAACAAGGCCAATAGCTATGCTGTTCAGATTATGATTCATGGAATATATGGTGGGTATCAGGTTAGTGAACAATGGAGAGTGTTATACCTTGCATTAGCACCAAAAGCTATTAAATAGGATATAAATAGGATTCCTGAAATATTTTTCTTATTCTTAGCAATCTGGGGAATTATGTTCAGATCTGAAACATAAGGATGATGGAGTGGGATAACCCTTTCATGAGGGTACTGCTATTGGGTACATAAGTGAGTTTTATTTTGTTATATTGTACTATATTAATTTATTTGATTCTTTTTGTTAGATTTTATTGTTTTAAATGTGGTTTTATATTCTGTAAGCCACCTTGAGTCGCCATGGGCAAATAGGCAGCAATATAAATTCAATCAATCAATCAATCAATCAAGAAAAATGTGTAGAAGAATTTAGCTTTGGCCTTGAGAAGAATGCCGGAGAGGTTGCTTAGTTTCGGGAAAATAGAAAACGATATTGACTCAGGATAGCCCTACCTTTATCATATTGTCATTCAAAAGGAGGCAGGGTAAATTTGCAACTTTAAAGATTCTGTTAATATACCCTTCAACAATAACTAACATTCCTGGAATCCTTGTTGTTGTTTTTGACCAAGTTTGCCTTGAAGGACCTTGAAGGTGGTATGAGCAAGCTAATTCTTCAATCACAAATTCAGAAACCAGATCAAGAGAGTTGTTATGTAAGGGCTAAAGGACCTTTGGTGGCTTCCTAAGTTGCATGGTTCTTCTGAACTAATTATAGCTTCTTTTCTGACCATGTTCAGCACAGTTCACACTACTAATACCTCTTGCTCAGGTATTGAGCTCAGAGTCACCTACTGACTTTGTATGCCCAAGAATGCTGTATGCTGTGCCTATTTCACCTCCAAATTAATACCAGCTTAGGGATGGGATTTGCATTGAAGGACTGGTATAGGAAGAAAGGCCATTGCTGGTTGTACAAGAGAAATAAATTAGGACTTCTGGTAATGCTTCCAGGATGGGTTGACATTTGGTGCTTGGCACATGGAAAATTAAGAGTGTATCTCTGCTCTGAGTTGGCCTTGAGCAACAACTGTTCCATCAAAACTGCATCAAGCAATAACCAGCCTAGAACTACTATATGTTTGTGTGCACATGCATGCATGTGTGCATAAAATAAATCTGGGGAAAAGAAAACTTTGCATTTTAAAGTGCTGTGCTAATTATAACAAAGAAAAAGCAATTAAAATGATAGAAGGCAAAATGAAACATATTGGAGTTTCTTGTTCCTGCATTTAAAAAGAAAAAAAGAATCTTGTATATTAATTTTAACCTAATTAAGATTTGACAGATTATTTATTATTCAACATTATTTTTACAATAGCACAAAGGGCAGAATGATAACAGGATTATTAAGCAGAACATTTATTTATACAGAGACACCATATGGGGATGAGGTGCTAGCATACAGACAAAAAATACATTAATAGACAATAATCTTGCCTGCTAAGGTCATTTTGATGAACTCTTATTACTATAAGCAGTACAAAGTGCAGTTGAAGGAGAACAAATTTTAACAAAGCAATGCTTACTTTTGCACACACAAAAAATGTTTTCTCTCTCCTTGCTTTATATTTGCTTGTTAACCTTGTGGAATGGAGGGATATCCTTTAAAATGTATCTTAGAATTGTCTTACAGATGGTGGGGAAGCAAACAGAAGAAATGGAAAATGTCTATGAGTTCATAAGAAAATTAACCATGGTTGTTTTGTTTTTTTGTGTTTTTTTGAAAAAATAAGTGTTCGCATGACATTGCATTAAAGACTTTTGTCAAATTACCCCTTATATTTAGCACTGGGCTAGAGGGTGTGTAGAGTTTCAAGACGTGTATGTTGTTTTTCCCTTTCCTTTCTTTCACTTTCTGATCAAGTAAGGTTTTTTGTTTGTTTTGGTTACAAACCTGTTTTTTTTAATAGTGAACAAGGGATTGGACAACCATCTGTCTGAAATGGTGTATGGTTTCCTGCCAAAGCAGGGGGTTGGATTAGAAAACCTCCAAGATCCCTTCCAACTGTGTCCTGTTATTCTGTAGCAACTTTGAGTGGGGAGTGGGGATTTTCATTCTCTTTTTCTTCATGTCCAATCAGCAGAAATGAAGGCAATCACAGACCACTTTCAAACTACTTCTGGGGTTTGAAAGGGCTGATGAATGAAAATGATGGCAGTACAGAAATGCCCTAATTATGGTATGCAAACCAGATCACATTCAGACCTCTAACTTCAGTCAACTGACTTTATACAGTAAATAAAGCAAACTGAGTTTAACGGGGGACTCAGCTGGATTCTAAACCTTGTCTCCTGACCAGCTGCTTTTATTGCTGACCTATCCTGCAAGCTGTAAGCTAAAACTGACCAACAAGGCACTTGCAAGGGTTGCAAACAAAATCTAGCAACAATATAAATGAAAATGTCAGCAGGATGCACCACTACTACAAGAAGACAGACTGATCATCAGGCAGTTAGTTTCTAGGTCAAAATTTTTATTTATTTATAATCTTTGTTATTTTTCCCAGAAGGAATTCCAAGAAGGAATGCAACTTGAAGCATATAAGAAATATAAGCAGTAGAAATGTAAGGCAACATGTGACACCACCACAGCAGCAATATAACCTAATTGTAAGGGACAGATCATAGCCAAAGGAGATTTTGGAATGTGGTAAATAGATAATGTTGTTCACAATAAAAGGGCAGCATCCTTTAAGAAGGGATCTCATTTTGTCTCTCTTTACAAGAAATCAAAAATCGAGTTGGCTCCTCCAAATATTATTGTGCACAGAATTATCACTAAATGGACAAATTAAGTGCTATACATGGTTTGCCTTCTCCCACTGATGGAGGATGTTGTCAAAATATGCCACAGCCCTCAAAACCTTCAGATTCAGGCAATGTTATCTCAAAATCCTAGGGCAAATTAATTCTGCAGCTGTAAGCTGCCGCTGAGCTCACTGAGCAGAGGGCACTTTGTGCCTTTTCCCTTCACCTTCTGTAGCATCCACTTAATATTGTCAGGGAAAAAAAGAAAGAAAAAACATCTGCAGGTCAATGTTTCTTCTGCCATTGAGATTGCCAGAACTTGTCTTCTATGGGAGTCAGAGGACACCTGAAAGGGAAGCAGCTTAGGAATGGCAGATCTTGGCTAATTGCAAGCAAGAAGCAAATTATTCATGCTCTCAGTTTTTAGGAACACAGAAATGAAAATCCTCAAACTGCCACACAATCAATTATTTCTGATGGAAGAGATTATTTCTTCCCCATCACCAACATTAAATTGGAGTGTTTAGTTCTCTGCTACATCGTAATCCCTTCATATAAAAGTATGAAGACAATGAATGTCTTGCTGATACTATGGAAGTGAATTGCTATACTCCCACCACTACATTTTTCCTTTTGAGCTTGGTATTACTGTGAGGGGGTAGGTATTGTAGTTCTCAATTCTTGGAGGAAAAATGAATTTCAATGATCAGTCATTTAAATATTGGTGATTATGTTACAGGTAGTCTTTGACTTACAGCATTTTCTTTAGTGACTGTTCAAAGTTACAACAAAACAGTGAAAAAAGTGACTTATGACCATTTTTCACAAACCTTTGAAGTATCCCCATGATCATGTGATCAAAATTCAAATGTTTGGCAACTGATTCATACTTATGACTGGTGCTATGTCCCAAGGTCATGTGATCACCTTTTGACAAGCAAAGTCAATGAGGAAGCCAGATTCACTAAACAATCAGGTTACTAACTTATCAACTGCAGTGATTCACTTAACAACTGTGGCAAGAAAGGTCATAAAATGGGGCAAGATTCACTTAACAAATGTCTCACTTATCAACAGAAAATTTGGGCTCAATTGTGATTATAAATTGAGGACTACCTTTATATCATTGTTGATACTCCGTTTATGTGATCTTCTTGTATGAGTGGAATATATGATCTGCACTCTGAATCACTTGATAATTTTTCAGTTCTGGTTTTGATTAAATTACTTCAAAAAGCTTGCTATTGAGCAACTAAAATCAAGCCTTCAGTTCTTTTTCTTAATGTTCCAATTGTAAGTTATTGCCAGGTTTTACCTTTCTTTATTTACCCCAATCTTTTGTTAAAAAAAAAAAAGACCATGTAATGCTTGTCAGTATTTGGTTCATGTTTTTATTTCATTATTTCAAAGTTAATGTTTTGTTTCCTGTACCATTCAGTAAGTTCCATTTTTTAACTTGCATTAATGCTTCTTGGCTGTCTTTTACGTATTTAGCCAATGATTGCTTTTCTTCTTCAACAGTCTGTTCAACAGTAAACTTCTGCCTCCATTTCTGGGAGACAGGTATAATCTATCAATATTACTACAGAGATATAATACATAGTGAATAGTTATTAGTTTTCTTGTTTTTTTGATAACAAACTGCCCATTTCATGTTATGTCCAGTTAATACTTCCAGCTGTACTTTGTATAATGGGTATGGCCCAGGTAATAATGCCTTGATGATGTTTCCACTGTTCAGTTTGGTCATTAGTCATTTTCTTACTCTTTGGTTATATTCTTTCCTAATCATATTTTTAACCAATCCATGCTTAATGTTGATTTTTATTAAACAAATTTATATGGCTGCTCAACTCACACATTCCAGGCAGCTACAACATTAAAAATGACAACATAAAAATTCACACACATCAGTTATCCAACTGTAAAATGCTCAGTTATTTCTAGGCTACATCTTGATTGGTCCAATGATTTGGCCATTCAGCATTTTAATTCCATTAGTATGCAAGACTTTTTTCTGGTTTGTTGCTAATATAGCACATTTCTTTAGGCCAAATTCCACTACTGTACCTGTGCCAAAAAAATCTTACTGTTATCTGTCAGTGAATGAAAAGAATCTAAAGAAATAAATCACGAAAGCTCACAAGATATAATAGTTTTCCTTTGAAACATACAATACAAAAATATGTTCAGAGAGAGATAGATGTTGCCTTGGCTAAATATAGCAAAGTTATATTATTACCCTTGCGATAGTGATATCTAAAATGTGAGATCTTTTTCATGGCTCACCTAGTACCGTATTTGATTTTTTAAATACTTTAAAAATAGGCTATCCTGCATTATTTCCCATAAGAAAAGGATACTGTTATAGTTTAATTGTGTGTTTGTATAAATTATAGCTTAGGCATGAACATACCTTGCAATACAGTTGTTCACAACATATGAATGACTTACAAGAAGCACCTCTCTTTGAATTGCTAAAGCAGTGGTATCTTTCCCACAGCTTCCAAAGCTGCTCCCAGCTGTCTGTGCATCTACTCTAATGATGTGAAGAGAAATGCTTCATTCATGTTCAGGTTCATTACAAAAACATTCTTTCGGATGCAATGCGAAGCAAACAGGGCTGTGAGAAAACAAAAAACGATAGTGCTACAAATATATGCTACATTGTGTCAACTTGCATCTTTCAACATTTAAAAGTCAGGCTTATCCACTATTGGAGGAATCAAGGCTTTCACAAGACATTATAAAGGGCAATGGTGTTCCTTTTTTTTGAGTACAGTGCAGAAATTAAATAAATAAATGTGTTGCAAATAACAGACTTTTGTTTGCCCTCCCACAACAGCTGTGGTACAATCACTCCAGGGAAAAGTTCATGTATCATTATGTCAGCTTACTTTTCTGTATCTTTATGTCACATTATTCAGGATTGGAATGATAGGCTGTTTTAAAAAGAGAGGGAATTAACTGAATGGCCATCATGTAGTCAGTCATTTGGGTTGCCTATTTCGGTAAATGCTACATCTGATAGCTATGCTGAAATCTATAGGTAAACAGTATTAATAAATTTACAAAATGAAAAAAGATACCAATACTGAAAATCATTCTCTCTTTAAACAGAAAATTGGGAATGACAAGCACTGTATATCGGCACAGCAATTTATGTGTAGATTTATATGAAATATAAATATATTTTCATTTATATAAAAATGAGAATGGATAAAATACTCTGTAGTGTCTTTAGCAAACTGTGATTTTTTTTAACATTATATTTTTTTCAGAACCCTCCCCCTCCAAAGCCTGTGCTAAAACTTTTCAGATGTTTTACCATTGGTAGTATAAGAATTCACAATTCCTCAGGTTGGTGATTAAGCCTACATTGTTAAAGACCTAAATATAAAAATGTATTTTCTGAGCAGTATTTACTGTAAAACTAGTATAAAATTAAAATACTCATTTTTGGGTGCCTGAAGAGGCAGCAGAGAAAGGGCCTCAGGAATGATTCGAGAGCTGTGCTGTCACATTTATTCAAGCTAAATAACGGCAACCAAAGATCCCTTTGGTCCCAAGCGCTTAAGGCTGACTTAACAATTGCTGGCAACTGCCTGTACCATTGCTGCATACCTACACTGAAAAGTGGTTGATGGGTTAGGATAGGTTGCACATGGCTGCAGCTGGGCTGACACAAATACCTTCCAAATCTCAGCTGCACATTGTGAGACATCCTGCATGCTGATTGGTTGATCTGACTTCTTGTTCTGTGCTTTGCTGTTTGTGTGCTCCCTAGCCAGAACATTACATTTTCAGAAATATAAATGGAACACCTATGCAACCTTCCCACAATGAAAGATGCATACATTTCCTTGCCTGCAGTGCCAGAGAAGTCTTATCAAGTACTTAGGAGCCGACTGCTTAGCAGCACAAACTCTGGTCCTGGTGACCAACCCAGATTCGATCTTGCATCATTATCCTGGGACACATATGTTTGCCTTCATTCACCAGCGAAGTCTGTTCAGCCCTTTAGCAGTGGCAAAGCAATCTCTGCTCTTTCCCCTTTGAGCCTATTATCAAACTTGTCCCATTTTTCCTTCTAACACGAACATTCCCCCTCTTTATATTGGCCTGATATACTTTGTTCTTTCCTTTTGAATGGCTGGGGCATAGTCATAAAAAGACAATTCCTAACCATCAGAATAGAAAATCTAATTATGTCATACAGATCCAAAAAGGCAGACACAAAGGAAATGCAAAGGAGAAAGCACCAATACACAAGGTATTGTTTCTCTCTTTGCCTTTTGCAATGCGGAAAATATATCCCCCATTTCCTCCTTCGGGAGAAAACAGCAAATGCCCTTGAAAACTCTAAACATTTGTTTTCAATTGTAAACAGACAGCACTTTGATACCCTGAATTAAAATAAACACAATTAAAAATTAATATTGTGTAATTGAAAGAAATAAATTATCCCCATGTAGCAATTCACTTTCTACTAAACTTTATATCTTAGTGTTTATTTGGTGTTTATCCTTTTTGCTATTCATAATAACTACACAATATTCCATTCTAAAATGGAAAGTGCTGTTTTAATGTGGTTCTTAAGAAACACAACAGTGATCACGTTAAGATGAATGATTACAAGTAAATACATTTTTAAACATCCATGCTCTGTTTTTTAATCTCAGGAGGAGAATTATAACTGAAATGTTTGGTTTTTTTGCGGATGGAAGGGATTTTTTTTAAAATATATATCTATGGTTATTTATTTATTTACCTGATTTTTAGTGTTGACCAACTCCAAGTAACAAGTTGTCCACTTCCAATTCTGAGTCAACATTCTATTCAAAAATTACTTAGCACACGTTCAGATTTCATCTCATTAATGCCAGTATACTGAAACAGTGTCTGTAAAAACAACTCAAAAATAAAAGCACTAAGCTGTAACACTTGCTTTAAATCACTCAATTAAATTTAACATTTTAAAAAATACCAATTTATAACATGGGCCATTTTCTACTCAAAAAAAGATCCTGATGATTTCATAAAATGGAATTAATGACTGATTTTCTATAATTTGCTTGTTTTAAAACTTCCTTACATTTCTGCCAACTGATCTGTATTATAAGAAGGCAGGTGATATATGACACTATGAAGTAAAAAGTGACAAATATGCTTCAGATAGTGTCTTTTGCTTGAAGAAATTGGGTAGTATTTTTTTCCGATTAATATTATTATAAGGTGAAAGCTTTTATGACCTGTGACTCATGATAAAATTTGTTATACTTGGAAAAAGTATTGTCAGACATAGCCCTTCTCTTATGTCCCATGGTTATGTTATTCTGTACAGTTGAGACCTATCCTGTATACTCATATGCCTTCTTGGTCCTCTAAATCTTACCAATTATACTGGCCCATTTTGGGGTTCATTGTAAAACAAATGGTACAAAATCACAAGTGTATATTGTGTGTCTGTATGTGTGTGTGTGTATTCCATCCTTAAATTTCAAAATAAAAGTTCAAGTTCATTTTTATATATCTGTTTGCATTTTGCATGGGTGCTAGCTATAGATATAAAAACAATTGTAATTGATATTGTTGCCAAGTAGAACATCTGAAAATATTAAATTTAAAAGATAAGCAGATAAATGCCAATTACAGGTAGTCATTGACTTACAAAGTTCATTTAGTGACTGTTCAAAGTTACAACAGCACTGGAAAAGTGACATGACCATTTTTCACACTTATGACTGTTACATCATCCCCATAGTAATGGGATTTACATTCAGATGCTTGACAATTGGTTTTATATTTATGACGGTTGCAGTGTCCTGGGTCATGCAATCATCTTTTGTGACCTTCTGACAAGCAAAGTCAAAGAAAAACCAAATTCATTTAACAACCGTGTTACCAATTTAATAACTCCAGTGATTCACTTAACAAATGTTGCAAGAAAAGTCGTAAAATGGGACAAAATTCACTTAACAAATTTCTCATTTAGCAACATAAATTCTGGGCTCAGTTTTGGTTGTAAGTTAAGGACTACCTGTATTTCTGAAATTTAACTGAATATAAAAGTTCTCCCATGAAAATTAAATTCATAATAACACAAATATTTCTCATTTGTCAGATTTTTCCCCTTTCCTTTCGGATAACTAAGATCTTGAACAGATGATTTTTAATTCTTTCACCTGCTTTGTTGTTAAATACTGAATAATATTTAAAAGATAATATTATGCTATGGAATGTAGTTCCACATGTAATACACAGAAAATGTAAGGGCACAGAATATTTCTATATTAATATTAAAAATGTGGCACTGAGAACCAATATTGAATACATCCAATGAAGGGGATGAATAATATGTAAACTATGAGTATGATTACTTTGTGAAATTTATTTTCCGTTTGTACAATCTTTTTACATGCATTTTACTATATTGAAATAGCATACATTGTTATCTGGCTTTTTTTTTAAAAAAAGACTATATTTTGCTTTGAAGAGTATTCCCCACATAATTGTTCATTAACAAATTTAGATTTGGGTTACTATACCTTCCTAAAGGATGGTCAGTTTTAATCATGCTTTGCTAGGATGCCATAGCTTGTTAAAAGTACTAAGATATAAATCATGGTTTATAAAGCAGTAGCTACGCTCACAGACTTTTAATATCCAGCTTGTGTTGTTCTAGAACACATGAAATGCAGCTTGTTTTCATTTCACCATTTTTGATATAAATTGTCTTTCATTTTATTATAGATAACTTAGATTTATATGTCAAATAATTTCAGTTATCAGGAGTATTCTGCAAGCTTATGTATGTATTCATATATGGATTCACTCTTAATTCATCCTTTCTTTCATGGGTTAAAATAATTATCTTCTCAGTATTAGAATCAGGCAAATTATAATTATGGCAAAAGACAAGCCTGTTCCTAAACATCTCTGAAACATAGTCAGGAGCTGCTTTTGAAATCCCAAATTAGAGACAATCCCAATTAGCTCTGATATAGTCACACCCCATAGCAAACTATGGTTTGTACAAACTAGAAATGAGAAGGGGAAAAAAAAAGGATGGTGTAAGCAGTTTTATGTCCCAAAATCCAGATACCTGCCTAGAATCTTTTTCAAAAGCACAAAACCGAGAAGCTGTTGAATTTAATTATTCATGTCCACTGAAATGAAACTTCATTTATGGTATTTTACAGCAGAAAGGGTAAATTACAGTATTTCTTCTAATATCACTATTTCCCACATTAAAATCTAAAAATACTATTTAATTAGAAAAAAAGAGTTCATGTAATCTACATGCAGAGTGGCAGCAAGGCAACATGTTTATTCTCAACTGTCATATATACATTAGTATCAAAATATTACTGGCAAATATTTTCACCATATCAATTAATATTATGCTTCACTATGAAAGGCATTTATTTCCCCATATTTGCAGTTGTATCTTACAACTACCTTAAAATATGAAATAATGTATGCGACCAACTGATTGCATATGTGATTAATAAGTTGTAATATATGATAAAAGCATAATTTATCTTTTCATTATATTTACACTTTTCACATTCATAGAGTCTAAAAAGATTACTGCATTCAATAAGTTCTTTTAGCTGGTAGACCAAGTTAAGGCTTCCAAACTATTATCTCAAGTCACGAGAAGTACATCTTAAACACTGAAACTTAATTTTCCTTCCACATACAAACACACATGGAATGAATCATAGAATACAATCATAGAATCATATGGCTGGAAGGAACTTTGAAGGTCTTCTAGTCCAACTTCCTGCCCAGGGTGGTCGTTATTCCATCCTGGACAAATAGTTGTCCAATCTTTTCTTGAAAACATCCAGAGATGGAACACCCGCAATCTCTGAAGGCAAGCTGTCCCACTGACTAACTGCTCTATCAGGAAATTTCTCGTTAGTTCCAGGTTGGATCTTTTTCTGATGAGCTGACACGATAGCAGTGTTCCAATATGTCAGGGGCTGCCACAAAGAAGAGGGAGTCAAACTATTCTCCAAAGCACCTGAGGGTAGACAAGAAGCAATGGGTGGAAACTAATCAAGGAGAGAAGCAACTTAGAACTAAGGAGAAATTTCCTGACAGTTAGAA
>JANHFL010009392.1:136790-158868 GCA_032468155.1 Oxyrhabdium leporinum | reverse complement strand
TCCAGAAGTTGTAAATGCTCCAACACTGGAAGTTTTTAAGAAGAGATTGGATAACCATTTGTCTGAAGTGGTGTAGGATTTCCTGCCTAAGCAGGGGGTTGGTCTAGAAGACCTCCAAGGTCCCTTCCAACTCTGTTATTCTTATTCTAGAAGAAGGAGCTTTCATCCATTTCTTCTTGTCCTGTACTCTGGTGCTCTGGAGAATAAATTGATTCCCTTGTGACAACCCTTCAAGTATTGGAAGTCAGCTATCATATCATCCCTATGCCTTTTCTCTCCTAGGCTAAACATACTTAATTTCCTTAGCCATTAATTGTATAGTTTAGCCTCCAGGCCCCTTATCATCTTTGTTGATCTTCTCTGCACTCTTTCAAGGACCTCAAAAAATTTTTCTGTATCTTGGTAATCAGAACTGGATGCAATATTCCAAGTGTGGTCTTACCAGAGCAGTATAGAGTGGTACTATCACTGCTTGTGATTATGATCCCTAGCTGAACTGAGTGTTTTGGCAGCTGCAGCACACTGCTGGTTCATATTTAAGCAGTGGCCTACTAGGACACCTAGATCCCTGAGCCAGTTATTGCTTATTCTTTACCTGTGGATTTGGTTCTTCCTGCCTAAGTGCAGGACTTTACTTTTCTCACCACTGAACTGAATAGAACCCAATGCTCAAATCTGTCAAGATCCTTCTGAATCTTGAGTCTATCTTCCAAAATGTTAGCAATCCCCCCCCCCCCTTGATGTTATCTGCACATATGATGATCTCACCTTCAATCCCCTCATCTAGGTCATTTATGAAGATGTTGAAGAACAGTGGGCCAAAGACAGATTTGTTTGATTTGCTTCATCACTTATTTTAAGCCAAATGTTCTTTATAACATTTCCAACATTTGGATTTTCCAGAAGGAACGTATATGTTAAGGTACAATGCATCTTGTTTGTTTCCCATATGTTAAATATATATCCCATAAAGGCCATAAATTTTATGAGGCAGTTTTCTGAGTTTTCATTGAGTAGATTGAGAAGCCTCAGTTCAGCAACATGCTCATTTTGTATACTACCCAGATCTTTACTTTGGGGACTCTGTTTTCACCCTACAAACTCTTTAATTTAAAGTCTTCCTAATGATTGTTCATTTAAACCTAATGTCTTTTTAAAGCAAAATAACTTTGCAAAGTCTGTTGGTGGACAGTTGGTGGACAGTTCAACTGTGAAGTATTTCACAAGAATATATCTTATTAAGTTCTACATTTGCCTGGCTTGAGGTGGATTTTTATCAGTATGTATCTTTTTTCACACTGAAATATATTATACATTGCTTTATAAAATTCTATCTCAAAACTACTATGAGATTAGATAGCATTGTTTATTTAACTACAGACTACTCTAATATAATAAGATCAAAAACACCAACAGCCACTTCTGAACTATACAACCTATGATTAATATTACAAATCTGAGGATTATTCAGACAAGACTAAGCACATTAATCTCAATACATTTTCAATGCAATGCAAACAGAACCTAGACAAAAAGGCAATTAATTATAGGGCAACCATTACTATTAAGGAATAAATATTCCATACTTCAAAACAGACAGAAAGTATCATTCTTTTCTTAATAAAAATGTTCCCAAGAAATTTGCACTAAAAGAGCAATGTAAGATATAATGTAGCAAATACTCGGCTGTTCCAGAAGTACAAATACAAATTTACATTATAATGTTCATCTTGCCTCTTCTTTTGAGAATTGAATATGGCATTAAATTAAGTCTAAGACGATTTGGGGATAATTTCTTCTTAGTTTAATCTTCCTGGAATTAAGTCTCAATAAGTGCTGTGAACTTACTCCTGAGTAAACACATGTTGGAGTAATAATGGACTTCTGGGAAAGCAATGGTGGATAGAAGAAAAAAGCAAGGCTGATAGAAAGAAGAGGCAATAAACTGGTCCTTAGAATGCCTCTCTGGATCAAGGAGAGGAGTAGGATCACTCATAGATTTGCTCCATACAGAGACTCTTTGGAAAGATGATAAAATAGTGGTCTCTTGTTTACAATTTTATAAAAGTTGATATGAAGATTTTAAAATTAACTGCAAGAAATCCTCCTGTGGGAAAGTTTTACTGATTGAAAAATAAACAGATGATAAGAGAGGACTTGAAGGTTGATTAGACAGAACTTGGGAGAAGTATTTGTTTGTTTATAAAATTTATTGGCTGCCCATCTTAAGATAATTCTGGGAGACTTACAATCATAAAAGGAAAGTAATTAAAAGAAAAGAGACCATTTTTATCTTGTAGCAATATTATTTGACTATAAAATTTAATCTATAAATAACTATAAAAGAAATTAAGGCTATTTGGGAAAAATGTATTCAGAAATTTACTTTCAAGACTTTCTGCCACTGGGTTGCCTTGGAAAGCCTTATCTTGGATTTACAAAAGGGGCATGTTAAACTACATGTTAAGTTCTTGAGAGGAGACAAAGAAAATGATAAGAAATCAATTTGTGGGACACTTTTTAATTTTTTTAGAGAAAACGATAAGCTAGAATACAAAACATGAGTTTTTACAATTTGTTTATTGATAAATGATGGGGTATGGGAAGAAGAGATCCTTTTTACTGAAATACTAGAGAAAGTGTTATGTTACTGTTTATACTTGTCTGGAGGAAGGGGGGAGTCATTTCTTTATATATCTTTTTTTCTTATTCTTCCCTCCCTTTTTCCTCTTTTCCTCTTTTTTTTCTTTTTTATATTTTTCTTGGTTTGCATATAGTCTTTTATCTTTGTATTTGTAAGCTTTAATAAAATCATTACCAAAGAAGAAAGCATTGTAATAATGCAGTATAAAACCTATTCAAAAGTACATTCATAACTTCCTCTTAGATGAATAGATAAAAGAGTACAAATTAAATGCATTACATGATTTTAATTACTAGTATCAGAGCAAAAACACTGAACTATAATGATGCTTAAACTTGGCAGGCATGTTAAACGGAAATATTGGAATTGGTCTTTCACACCCACATTTTTAAAAAGCAATTCTTTTTCTTTTTAATTCAAATGTAATAAGGCTACAGTGGAATTGAAAAAATAATATTGGGAATTATACAACAGAACTATCAGTCTGCATGTTTGGACCTTGCATTGCACAAAATACCTAAAATAATTATTTGTCTTGGAAATATATTTTTGGCTTTTCCTGATGTAACAAAATAACAGTGTTTATTGCTTATAAAATTACAACTATTAATAGTACTAGTGCAGGCATGGACCTAGTAAACCTAAGAATGAATTACAAAATATTATTGTGAATTAGATCATGGATTTACAATTTAAAAATTTCCAAATATTGAGATAAAAATATGCAAGTGCAATTTTAATTAAAGATGCAGAGCAGAAAGTGTTTCCCTACAACATATAGTGATGCTTCTTTCATTTTTTATTTTATGAATGAAAGATGAGACATATACATGTATCTTATCATTTATGAATTGATACTTTTAATAGAAAATATTCTCTGTAGATTATTCAAGAATAGTGAATTCCACTTACAAATCAAGCTGTAATGACTATTAACAATCAATGAAGCCCAATTTACAAAAGGACTATTATCAGCATAGGTGACAGATGATTTCCTATTGTTTGCTGTAGATAGGAAACTAATTCTTAATTCTAAGAAGCATATATTTTTTATTAAAAGGTAGGAATAAGAAAAGAAATGAAATAAACTTTATCAACTCTTGGTTTTTATCAGAAAGTCAAAGGGAAAATTTAATTTTAGTGCATAACTTAATTTTGGTAGTATTTTGTCTCCTCAAGGGTAGTTTGCAACCACCTATATTAAAAACCAACACACAAAAATCTGTAAAAGCAAAATGCAACCAATTTTGTCATATGGCAGGCTGGTAATTAGAAGGCTAATTAAAAGGCTAGTTGTATCTGAACTGGAAGCCTGCCAGTTTTATTTTGTTTTTACTTCATTTTCAAGTACCTCTCTGGTGTTCTATTTGGTCACTAAAGCCAAATCCATAATGAATAATTTGAGAATTTTGTCATTGTTCTTGAACATATGGAAATATTCAAGCACTAGTGATGATAATGGATCTAATTATACTGATACAAAAGGTTTAGAAATGGGAATCACCTACTTGTCTAGATTCCTGAAGGATGCCATCTTATTCTGGATCTTTGTTAAATGATAATTGGGAAAGCAATTTTAGTTGTACATCAAAAACACTGCTGATAAATTTGTACTGGGGGTTGGTGGCAATGACTATGTAGTAGAAAACCAGGACTATTTTTCCTTTTTCCTCTTATTCTTTGAAAACATTTTTTTGGAAACCTAAGAACAATTGTTTACATTATAAACTCTAAAGAATCTTTTCAATGAAGGATGCATTTGGGCCACAAATATGACAATAGAATACTTCTTGACCATGTCCAAAAGGGTTTTTTTCAAAAGGCAACTGGATTTTGGCTTTTTCCTTGAAAACATTTTGCTTCTCAAGCAAGAAGCTTGAGTTCTTCAGTTCTAACTGAAGTCTAACTGCCTTTTGAAAGAGCATCTTTGGGACAACCATGACCTGGATGACTGAGAATCTCCATAGACGTTCTTCACCATGTTTAACAACCTATCGACCATCAAATCACATTAACTGCAGGTAGTCCTCATTTAATGACTGCCTCTTTTAGCAACAAATTGAAATTTCAATGGTGATGAAAAAATTAACTTTTCAATGAATCCTCACTTTTATGACCTTCACAGGTCTGTAAAGCAAAGGAAAGCCGATATAATCATAAGCACAGTGATCTTAGCAACTGCTTTGAAAGTGACCAAGTTGCTAGTCCCAATTGAGGGCACTAAATGAAGACCTTTGTTTGGTCCTTTATTTGGAAAACGGAAAACATTACAACAGACAATGTCATGTTTTGATTTGAAGACCCTAGCAAAACTGGAGTATTAACATTTCATTTTGTGAGGATTACAATGTTGGTAAGAAAAGACCTAGCTTTCCACTTTGAGGAAGAAAGGGCAAAATTAAAAAATGAAAACAAGTTTTAACTTACCTGAATCTGCTGTTTAAAACAGCATCACAGCACTATCCTAGACCATTGACCATAAACATATCTATAGAAGAAACTCCAAAGTAACATTTAACTTTTTGCTATTCATTCTCCACTTGTGCTCATACAGAGCAACCTAATATACCTTATCATGTGGTATGTTGCTATAGTAACAGTAGAGCCAGCTGCTGCAATACAAAAAACTAACAAAAACTTGTTTTCCTTCTCCTCTTACCTAGTTAAGAGACAAGGTGCTTTTTTTATGACATGCAGGATATCTGATGCCAAATAGACTTCTAGTACCCAATGCTCTGCCTTAAAATATGCACTGGACTGTTTTAAAATACACCTGTGAAATTAAACTATTTCTAGTTTACATATGTTAATGAAAACAAATCAGAAATAATTGCTCTCGCTGTTAAAATTATTATAAAAGAACCAGAGAGATTCCTTTAATCAAAGAGAACAGATATTTTTAGCAAACAGATAAGTCACATATTTTTTAAAGGCTGCATAATGCATTCCTAAATAAACTCACAACACATATATAGAAACAGTTTTGGCAGACATTCTGTTTCAGCCTTAATTAATATTGAATCTAATGTAAAGCTTCATAAAATACCTTCATTCTAACCTGCTGCTAGGGCACTATTCAGGATATTAAGGATTCTGTGTCATACAGGCTGCCTTTATTCAGTTACAAAATTCAAGGGAAAAAGGATATCTTTATAAGGAAATGGTAATTCCGAGTTTAATGCTAAATTTCTGAAGATAGAGAGAGAGAGAGAGAGACAGAGACAGAGACAGAGAAATTGTCCCCCTCTATTAGTGAATTAAAATTAACAAAGTCAGTGCACCAAGAAGGCTTACTAACATTAATAAGGTAGTCACATTTTTAGAAGAAATCACTCTCGACATATGTATCTTTTGCACAGTAGTTTTCCAGTACACTGAAAAGTGTTAGAAAAAAAATATTTTGCATGTTTTGTTACATTTAAAAATCTACAAGACAAAAAATTCTGTCTTTGGCAAATTAGGATTCAGTATGCTCTAGTATTGTGGATGAAAGGAGCAGCAAAGCTGAAAATGTAGCACCTCCTAGTTCTTTATAGATGCTCAGATAAGAAAGTTGAATAAAGCTAGTCATTGAATTATTTATATCTGTTCTCGCATGCAGGAAATAAAGGCAGACTTCAGTGTCATTCACAGGTAGAGTTTGGTGACTGCTTCTCTTGTAAAGGCCTTATTTTAATAAATCAAATGAGCTAAATGGATTTAAATAATCCATTCTGTTTCAAGACTGGCCACAAGTTCTACATTCCTCTTTCAAAAAGAATTCCCTCTGTAACCTTCAATGTTCTTTATACAGTAAAATTATTCAGTAGAACTTTGCCTTTTATGTACTATGATATGGTTACTCGGGCAAATACCATAAGGTTAAGAAAATGGTGCTTTATCTTCTGGTTGTCAGAAGGCAATTCAGAGTCTTGTATAACTGGGCACATTTTCTTTCAACCAAAGATGTTGATCCAGCCAAATTAATTTTCTTCTCAACAACACCAATTTCTTATCACTTTGCGCAAGCACAATGAATATCTGATCATTAAATTATGCTACAACTGGATTCATAATTATCAGTCCTAACTTGAAAAGGAAATCATATAATATAGTGGTTTAGTGAGAACATCTTAGATGAACTGAATAGTTATCTATTTAGAATGAGAATGGGGTCTTTTGGCACATAGGAAGTATTTCTTCTTCTTCTTCTTCCTCCTCCTCAATTGTTGTGCTTTCCTACCACACAGTACTACTAATGCCACATTTCTATATGTAGAAATCTTAATAGTTAATTATGTGACATAACTTGGCTGGACCTAAATTCTCAAGAAAGGGATGATATCAACCTGGCAATCCTGCTTATTGCTGAAATAAATAATATGAACATGTCTCATAATGATGTAACTATGTATCCTATGATGACAAAGTCTTAGAAATCAATTGTATATGGAGACTCTCAGGCATCCAGGTTATGGTTGTCCCAAAGGTGCTTTTTCAAAAAGCATTTGGAGTTTCTTTGATTTGCTTGAAGGTATTTCGCTTCTCATCCAAGCAGCTTCTTCAGTTTTGACTTCTTCAGTTAGAAATCAATTGTATTTATATGAAGGCAAATATCCATCCATTTTTTATTTACCAGAAATTGTGTTAAAGAAACCAGCTCCTTAATAAGTATAAATAGTATCCAATAATAAACAGATCCAATAATTATTTTAGATTAATATCTAGGGTAATTTCTGGATTTTATTCATTGATTATTTGAAATTTATATAACCACCCATCTCAATATATGACTTTGCAATATAAAACAAAATTAAAAATCATATAAAACTATACAAAAATTCTGTGAAAAACTATACAAATCAAGGCCCAGGATGTTATTAAGCAGCATATTTTATACTACCAAATGCAAATGTGACAAAAATATTAGATACACTTCCTTTATTCAATAATTATCTATTTCTTATTGGCATACTGTTGTATTTTATTAAACTTCTATGTCACCCATCTCCACTATTTACAGTGCCAAATTAGATTAATCTATTGTCAGAAGACATGCAGCATTTCTCATTAGTTCTATAATAGTTCCTTTTCATTTTTTTTTAATCTACAGATGAAAGAACTCCTTGTCCTAAAATAAAATGCTGGAATGTAATAACATTTGGGCAAGGGATTTTAACATTAATCTTATGAATCTGCTTTGTTCTTTTATTAACACCACTCAAATTAGAATTATTAATGTACAGTGTTAGAAGCCAAAGTTGACTCTACATATCCAGCTCAAGTGGCATTTGCCAGTGGAGCCGCTCTTCTAGACTCTATGAAGCATCAGGCTGACTTCATATGTAGTGATTTGCAATCTGAAATTAATCATTAGGGTCTTCACATGTACTCACTCAAACTGTCACCTGATTCAAAAAGAAACTACTGAAGGGTAGACAATATTTTCTAACTTCCCAACCTGATGTTCTCCAGATGTACTGAATCTCAGTCTCCTCAGCTAGAAATTGTATGCAGCACTTTAAAGAGGCTTGATGACTTTTTAAGAAGGCACTCTTGCTTGTAGATTAAATTCCTTGCTAAAGAGGGAAAAAAACCCATCTTTTTTATAAAGTAAAAGAAAACAGTAACAACATGCAAGCTAATAACTAGCATGTCAATATTCCTGGCTTTAAAAATATAGGTTAGGGTATTGTAATGCAACAGTTTATCTCCTCAACCAGTTTTTTAGATTATTGAATAAATGTAAAGTCTACTTCTGTTCAATATCAAAGAAGAAGTGTAATGAGATGTATGAACCACTCCTTGTCAATTATTAAAATGTGCTCTGACCTCTCATTATCAACCTGAGAAATTAGCATAAAATGATGGAGTATCCTCATGAATGTAATTATCTCCTAGTAAAAAGGGAAGTTGGGAGTCTAGCTACCAAACTTGGGATAATTATACAGAGGAACAATCGAGCCAAAGCAAAGATGTATCTTTGCAACTGGAAAATAAACCATATCTGTAATAATATTTTCTATTCAGCGTGGCTTCAAATATCTGATCATATTCTGTATCAGCACAAAATAGAAATTCATCTGGAATATTTTTTTAATGAATTGCATTCCTAGGAGCCAGAAATCAAATTAAAAATAATGGTTTTAATTGTTTCGTCAAAGATGGTAAAAGTGTGCATCTACAGAAGAATTCTAAGATGCTTTAACGAAATAGTATTTCCCATATGCAACTGTGCAAATTTGCCCAATGCCAGGTTCAGGAGGTTTATTTTAATTGTACTAGAAAAAAATCTATGCTAGATTTGTCATGTCTTATCTATGCAATCTCTCTCTCTCTCTCTCTCTCTCCCTCCGTCCCTCCCTCCCTCATTATTTTTCATATTTCTAAACTATCCATCTCCCTGAAAGACTCTGGGCAGCATATACAATAAAACACTGAAATATACAATAGGACATAAGAAGTAAAATACTAAAGTTAAAAATTGGGTTAAAAGGAGGAAAGAGTATGTTAACCTTGATCACAGTTGGTTAACAAGGGCAAAGGGATGGCTCTCAGCACTAGCCAACCTCAGAACTGTGCACTTCTTTGGGGCTTCCCATGAAAGGCGGCAGTGGCATGTTTTGACCCCCTTTTTGGGAGGCCCGGAGAGCAGGGGCCTGCCTCCTCATTCTCTTTAGTAAGTTTTCTGAAATTCTGAAGAACCATTTTAACTAAGAGTAAAAAGGATCGCACTAGGTGACCTAAATGCTTTGATTCCTGATAAAGAGGTCTCTGATGTTCCTGTTGAGGATGTTGAATAAGGAAAGAAATGAAAACAGCAAACTGGCAATTATTTGGTATGTACATGACGACAGTCTCAGGAGATGGCAGCATTTGGGAACTAAGCAAGATCAACCAGGGTTAGAACAGAGATGATAGAGAGTGGGAATTTGGGGCTACTAATTAGCTGGGAAATTGGTGGGGGGGGGAGAAAAACACTGTGGAATAAAATGACACAAGCTTCTTCCTTAATACTGTCAAGGAAGTCGTACGGATGCAGTTACTTGGCTCGAGGACTTTTTTTTTACTCTTTACCAAGCATGAAAATTGATTTACTCTGTAGAAAAAACTATTCTGCTTGCTAGGCTTAGAGTCGCCATAGGGTGACTTTTTGCACTCAAAATAAAATAGATGAATTGGTTTTGCACTGGCACCCTACCAGAGCCTTTTTAAAGGGGGACAATAGAGGCCATGCTGGCAGGCCAATTTCCATGAGGGGATCCCATTTGAAGCATAATTCAGTGTTTGAAATGATCAGTGCAGGATGTAGCGACAAGAATGGGGATGGGCAGGGGAAGTGTTCAAACATTTTGCCTCTGGGCCTTCTGATGTCTTAAAGAAGTCATGGCTGGTCCTTGAGTAAAGCTGCCAATTTCCTTTTGAAAAGTATCATCAACTGGAGTTCCAGAAGATTTCATGAGAAGGAAATGAACTGACATGGAGAGAGCTATTATACACTTCTAAATTAGTCTAGAGCTTAATTCGAACTCTTAGATAATTGCACAGAGGGCTTCAAACTGGATAGAAAATGAAACTGAACACATAGCCTCATCCCTTATTTTCCACAATTTCCATGCATTCGTCTGAAAGTCTGTAGCAAAGGTGGACTCTGCTTATTTGAACTATGAGTACATCTCTTAATAATATCCAGGATTTTTTTTTTTTAAATCCAAGTCCCAGTGAAGACCTATCTTAATATTTGTGCCAGACTTCTCTAATTAGAATGAAACTCTCAATGTGTCTATTAAATGTTTAAAGACAGCTTGGTGATTATTATTTTTTTTAAAAAGCTGGGTTGAAATATTTACCCTGATAGTAGGAGCCATTTTAGTATAGTGTCCATCACATAGATACTTTAAGAAATCTTTGTTAAGGGAACATTCCATGATTGCAAAAAGTCGACCAAGTCTTCCCATTACAGGTTTATGACAGCAACTGGAAGAGGGATTTCCTCTGCTAAGTGATGCAGTCATAATGTGCAATGTTACGTGATTGCATTGCTTAGTGATGGCAATCCTGGCAGTCCTTGTTACTGTCATAATCCCTGGACTGTGGGTTGGTAAGTGGAAAAAGGCAGTAATCTCAGGCAAGAAGGCTGGTGGGTGCATATGTGCTTCAGGGAGCAAAAGAGTGCTGTTGGAAGGCACAGTAGAAGCAGGCAAAGTGCTACTTCTGACCAGGTTCCCCACTGACTTTACTTGTGGGAACCTGGATGGGAACATCAGAAATTGCAATGACCATGGCTTGCTGCTTTGTGGTAATTGCAAGCTGGGCATCAAGCATCCAGATCATAATCAACTGCCATGGCGACAACTGTGATGGCTGAAACTTTGAGGACAGGTTGAAAGTTGCCCCTCCCCCACCTTGTTCAGCTCTGTTATAACTTTGAATGGCCACTGAATGAGTGGTTGTAAACTGAGGATCATCTGTACAACTGTAACAAATGGACAAGAATATCTTCATTTGCTCCCAATATTTAGCTGCTATTTAGGATCACATTTTTACAAAGCAAGATTCCGTGAAACAAGGGAAACAGGTTGGATAGATGATCCCGCATATACAGAATTGAGCTGCAAAATAAAAAAGAATGGATAATGAGGAAGGGCAAGGAAGTTCTCCAGAAAAACTGAGTTTTGTTAAAAAGGTATACTAGTAGCAATACAATATTTAAGGTTAAAAGTTTTTCTTTTGTTGGACGGAAGGACGCAGATAAGGGAGAACCGCTGTTATAAATGAAAATTTGGACAAAGTGGTATGCTTTTCCATCTTTATACTAAGTTACAGCATAAAAAGGTGCAACAATTTTAGTATTAGAGTAAATCCAATAAATATAGTTAAAAGAAGAAACTTTCCTTACTGTAGTAAAATTAGATCAGAAACTGAGGTACCCATAGCTCATGTGTGGCTCTGAAATCCTTTTTATGATACATGAAAGCTGTTAGATGCACCCACCAAAATTTACTTTAGCCCTCAACAACTAAAGTAATTGTAACAAAGGGATTGTGACAGTAATCTAGTAGTAGTGTAGACTCTTGACTATAAAATTATTTGCAATCTTTGAGCATTAGAAAACAGATCCCATGATCAGTTTGATTCCCCTCCCCTCATAAGACCAGAAAAGTCAAAAGATCCAGGGGAGAAATTTATAGATTTATAGATTGAAAAGTCCAGGAGGACTTTTTGGATTTGACTTTTGATGTTAAGGAAGTAAAGAGATTCTGCAATGTCGATTTCTACAAGAGCAAAACATATTTTCCTGATCCTGGTTAAGAAATGAAGGTAAAGACTTTTATACAGTTAAATTATTTCTTATAAAAAAGGAATACCTTCCTTCCTTCCTTCCTTCCTTCCTTCCTTCCTTCCTTCCTTCCTTCCTTCCTTCCTTCCTTCGCATTCCTACTGTTTTTTCCATTTACTTTGTTAGTGGGGAAACCAAGTAGGAAGTTACAAGTCCAAGGCCAGCAGACAGCGAAGGGGATGCTGGCAAGTGGGGAGTGAATAAGGGGTGCATAGGCACCATGAGGGCAGGAATGGTACTTAAGTTTGCGTTCCATGTGTGTTGGGAAAGGTGTGTGAGTGTTCACCAGAGATGCTATGTGGCAAAGGGAGGATATGCAGTGCAGGTCAAGAAGGGCATCTGTAGGGTAGGGTAAATGGGAGAGGGCCGGCACAGGTCAAATACAGTGCATGGGTGGTGGTGCGGATGAAGAAGAATGCATGGAGTTCAGAGTGGTGTGATGCTGCTGCACCAGTCAGGGATGGCATTCTCTTTTCTCAGTTGTCGTAAGGGCAAACCCAGAATTGACAAATCCAGAGATATTACATATCTTAGAGTGATCAATAGAAAAAAATCTAAAACATGATTAGAACTATGATCAATAATAATTACAAATTGGACACAGGATATTGTGTTTCCCATTGTGGCCTTCTGCCATTTTTTACCATCATGAAGTTTCCCTTGCTAATTAGTGGAGCTAGTCTTTAGAACAGGGTTGGACCAATAGAGCTGGTTGTTTCCCTTCCTTAATGCGCTACCTCATATATTAATTTGAAGAGTACCTAAACTTTGGAACGGATGCTGGGAAATGCAGAAAGAAGAGAGGAAAAAAATCTGAGGTTCACTATATTCTATGACTGGAACTCTACAGCCTACATATTAATTAATTAATTAATTAAAATAAAGGGGGATTAAAGTCACACATAAAAGTAATCAACTGTCTGTATTGTGCCATCCTCTTCTTTACAGAAATTATGTAATATTTTCTATTGCATTTCTCCTAGCAACAGCTAGTAGTAGTTCAGAATTTTATGAATTAAAGCAAGTTGTCAAACTATTTGCTTTCTAGTTGTTGACCTCATAGTTATTTACATATATATGGAAACAGGTTTTCAACATTCTTCTTATCCTAAAGGAAATAAGTAGTCTTTTTTCCTCAGTGCCTTATATTGAAATGGAAACAACCAATGACTAGCTCGTCATACAAAGACTAAGCAAGGTAATGTCAAATTGGGAAGTGAGAGAGGATTTGTACACAGTAGGTAGAGATTCTTCAGTCTACTGTACTATATCTTCATTTTATTAGCATGCTGTGTCTTTTCAAAAGTTGGTAGATATTTAACCAGAGAAAGATTATAAAGCAGCTTATATATTAAATTGCTGCATGAATTGTTTCAGACAAATTAACTTTACTCATGACTTCTAGTTGTCTTGATAAACATCTAATGATCTGAAGCAACCTTGGGGGAAGACATATCTATGGTGAAACTATAATGTTCTGAAATAAGAAAGAAGTCCTTCACCTTTAAAGGGCATGTAGCAATCCTATACAAAGGTCAAAGTTAATAATTGGACCAGTCTTGAACAAATGATTTCTTTATGACAGCATTTGGACAGCTTGAAAGAAATTATTTTTACAATGGCTTTATTTAAAAAAAACCCAAAGGCGTCAGGAAGGCATGGTGTCAGGGAGATATCCAGCCAGTAAAATGCTCAGCTCCATTAAATCACCCCGACTCTACTCCAAATTAAGGGTGGTAAAAAGGGAGTTTTATTTTAGAAAAATGTCTGTCATTCTATGTTATTTCTCTTGTCCATTGTATCCAATTAAATCAAAGAGTCAGAAGTGTTGATTTTTCAAATGATAAAGGAAGATGTTTTGTTGCTCCTGGGCCTTGCCTACTCTTTATACTGTTTACATTGCAATGTGCACCAACACTTCATTGGACATGACCTTTTATATACAATATTCTGATTCAACAAGTTTAACAACTACAAACGTTGAACTGAGAATAACCATTTTATTATCCAGTGCTGATCTCACAGGGTTTTTGTTTTTTTTTCTTACAGCCTCTGCAAAGAAAAACCTTAGGCAGATTTCACAACGAGAAACTGCCCTTCAGATTGACTTCTCTGCTTTGCCCTTTCTGAAATATTGCACTCTAAAAGAGCAAACTGAAATATAGTTGCTTTCACAATTGCAATGCATTATAATATATGTTGCTTTACAAACAGAGTTTCAAGGGTGCATCAGCAAATGCAGAAGAGAATATTGATGCTGATAGTGTTAGCAGGTCAGTTTTCCAGAGCCTGGGGAGCATTCACTGATATTTTGCCCACAATCTCTAAAGCAAATGTGGCTGCTTATAGGTGGTTGTTTAGCTGCCTTGCAAGGCCAACTCTCCAGCAATGCCTATTGAAGGAATTACTGACTCAGTTCCAGTAGTTGTGTGCTATTTTGTAATCCAAGATAAAACTGAGAGTTTTATATGCGAACATACAGAGATACATATAATATTAACCTTCTTTCTGACTGCATGGCATCAGCAAGGGTATCCGGCCAGTAAACACTCAGCTCCATCCAGTCATCCTGACTCTACCCAAAATTAAGGGATTACAGGATCGTAAAAAGGGAGGTTTTTTGACAGAACTGTATCATGATATGCTTAGCAACTTTGTTGGATAAACCGCAAGTTCACATATCATGCTTAGCCATTAATGATAATTATACTAAGCTGAAACCAAATAAATTATACTATGTTTTCATGCAATCTCTGGTCAAACTGACAGTGTATGTACTTAGGAATGATATACCTGCAAACTCAAAGGGAGTCTGCTACAATCTGCAGAAATATCAAACAGCTTTGCAGACTAAGGGGGACTAGGCCTGCCTAACCTAGATTATTTTGAAAGAATCCCCTTCCACTGTCAGTGCAGTAATGGGCCAACAGAGGAAGAAAGAATGATTTTTTTTCTTCTTGCTCTAATTATCAACTCCTGCATAGAGGAATTTACATTAAAATGAAACTCCATAGTAGATGCAAAGATGGCACAGATACTTTATTCCCCTGGGTACATACCTAATTTGAAGTTTATTAGACAACATAGAAGTAGCCTTTGAAATACATAAAAATAGGAGGAAAACTTGTCCCCGTTTTATCGTTTTTTCTTTCTACTGTAACAGATGCAACCCATATTTCAATAAAGTTAAGCTATGACAGTCAAGGAATATGACAGACTATTCCAATAAATACTTCTTTATTTACTGCTTAGAGTAAATTCATCATGGAACAGATCACTGTAAAAATTTGGCAGACAAGTACCATGAAGGGATGAAGCCAAATACATTTCATATCCATATTAGGCTATGGAACAAGTTTAGAATTAGTTTTAGCAACAATTCTCTTTATAACTTTGAAGAAGTTAATGACTATATCTTACCAGTACATGCAAAAGTCCTATGTCACAGAAAAACCTTTACCCTCAGTAGCAATGCCTGCTAACTTAATAAATAAGCAATATGTCTAAATTGAATTTGGAATGAAAACCAAGAAAGCATAGAAATGAGCATAGCACAAAACTTTCTATTACATACAAAAATATAAAATGTATGCTGCGTAGTAGGACAGCTCAAAAAAAAAAGAATGCTAGCTCATATTAATCTGATATTAAAGTATCTGGATCATTCAGAAACTTTCTCAAGGGTTAAGATATAGTAGAGATGCCCATCCATCAGCAGAGGAGCTGTACCAATGGAGGGAAGCCCCACCTACAGAGAGGATTCACCTTACACTCACAAAAAGCTTGATATGTCCGATACAGAAGTAATACCATCAATGCCTCTCAAATGTACTGTTTGTGCATCGCCCAAGTTTGTTACAATGGGCAGTTACATAAATCTTTTAAAACAAACAAGCAAGCAAACTAGAAGAGGAAACCATTTTGGGGTTGTGATTATAAAAGCATATAATATCTACTTCTATTATTCTCCTGGAATTTTGGAACTCCAAGTAGTATAACTACTGCCTGGTTTCCAATCCTCCCATTTTAGTGGAGGAAAATTCCAAATAAAAAGGGTCCAGAAATCGAGAATGTCACATAGTCAGCTCCTACCTCCAGTCAATATAAATGGGGCAAGAGGGAACTTTAATAAGATAGAAGATCCCCTATTTGGCATCTCTTTACACTCCTCCAGCTTAGGCACAATGAGAAAATTTACATTTTTATCTATGCAAAATTTTAAAAAGAGAGGGGAAGCATACGAATACAACTTTTGTAAATTATAATTAGTAAATTATAATTAGTTTTACATATATTCATAGTACATTTATAAAACTGAATTCTTGACATTTAAATCAGCTTTGCAAACAACAGAAATAAGCACAAAGACTAGTTCTGGTGCATGAAATCTGATTTCTCCCTGGTCTTCCAATTTCAAATCATTCTTCATATTATAGTAGAATTAAGCAATAACCTCTCAAACGTATGCTATAATTTTGGGGGGGTGATTGATTATAAAAGCATCCAATATCCATTTCTATTATCTTCCTTTTATTTTTCTTTTAATTCAGAAGTACCAAAAGCAAATCGTATTCAAGAACATTAATATTCCAAATAACTTCTGTCCCATTATTTCCAAAAGGATAAATCTATAGGAAATTTGCAATCCAACTCAGGATTTGAAATACTATACAAAACCTACAACCAATTTCAGCTAAACCATAAGTATTTATAAATATTTGAAATACCTTAATTGAATTGTGAAGCAATTTATACATTTTATTTCTTAAAGGACTAACAAGCAGGGGCAGCCTGTATATACTGTATCTGACTGTGTATTTTATGACTACATTAGAATGACCAAGAAGTATTCTTTCAGAATTGCTCTTCTACTAGCTATTTACACAGTTCTTGCCATTGCAGGATTCAAGTGTGCTTTCATTACCCCAAAGCCTGGAACGTCCTACTTGTGTAATAGCAACTCAGCAAATTCTCAGATCAAAGCATACCGTTGAACAAATTGGATGCTGACTCAGGAAAGGACAACATGATATATTTTATTTTAATCCATACTTTTACAGATTGCACTATATGCTGAAGTCCTTATCAGAAAGAGAATTCTTCTTGCCCTGTCTTAGTAAGTTATTTGCAATTCTCATGTTTATGGTTTTGGTTACTTTGTTTCAGAAATAATATGCCACATTTTAACATGCATTGCATTATTGTAAGCTGAATCTCGTGCCAAGTTATTATTTCAACAAAATATTTATTACTGAAGCTACAGATTATTTTACATAATGATACACAAGTACATTATGCCTCATTTGGGAAATATTGTAGTATTTTATTTAATGGTTTAAATTAAATATCAAGTAAAGAACAACTGAATGAACAAATGCAAATGATACCTCCTGAACTGGGAAAATGTCTTTGAAACACAAGAGATGGTTTATTACTCCCTGCTACTATCATAATAAAAAATAATTTGTGCAGTTCATTTCTACTTATCTCCAATTATCTCAGGAGCATTTATCAATTTATTGTACAACAATTGATTTGCTATATAAATGCAATATTTAAATATATATGAATGTAGGTAGTCTTTGATTTATGACCACAACTGCAACTGGACTGGAATTTCTATTTTTATATTAAAAGGTCTTAAAGCCTACTCTCTTCTTTAGAACACTGAGTTGTTTAACCATTTAGTACATCCGTCAAGTTTTTAGGAACAGTTGATGCTTAAAGCAATAGCCTGGACTGAAGTAACTGAGCCTTCAGGCATTTAGTGCCTGGGGGATGACAGAGTTTTACAGATCAAGTGTGTTTACCTATTTTCCCCAGATCAACCTGATCCAAAAGTGTTAAGAATCAAGAATGAAAGACTGTCAGAATATTAGCACTAAGTCAGGACTTTTGTAATTACTCACTCTATAGCAGGGATGTCAAACTCACACCGTCACGGCGGCGTCACGTGACGTATTGGGACTTTTCCCCCCAATGTTAAACTGGACGTGGCCAGCGCATGACGCATATGGCCCACAGGCTGGGCGTTTGACAGCCCTGCTCTATAGGAAGACTCTAAGCAACCAAAGCCTGATTAAGCATAATTATGGCAAAAATATACATTAGACAGAGTCCTGTGATCACCATTTGCGACAAGCAAAGTCAGTGAAGGAAGCCAGATTCTGTTAATGACCACATGATTCACTTAATAATTGCAGTGATTTGCTTAACAAATGTGGCAAAAAAGGTTGTAAAATGGGGCAAAACTCAGTTAACATCTGCCTTGCTTAGCAACAGAAATTCTGGGCTCAGATGTGGTTCCAAGATGAGAACTATTTGTAAACACTAGAAAGAATAACTTTAATTTATTTCAGGAGCAGAAATTGAAGAATCTGTAGCCTTCTCCCGAAAGGACAGAATAATATAAATAACAATACCAATCTAAAGATATAATGAACTCTTCTTGTGATCAACCAATTTGAGTTTATTTACTTGGTTTTCTTCATCTACCAAATGGCTACATTCTAAGAATAGCAAAAAATTAAATCTTTCCCACCTGCATTATATACAACTGTAGAATAATTTGCTCTGTAATTTTTTAATTTTCTGCTTAAAGTTACTTCTGACATGGATTTCAGTAATTCTTAGATTCTGTAAGTAACTGTCAACACTCTGGCTAATACTTTTCAAGCTTGTTAAATGTTGGTTGATGCTGGTTGAACTTTACTTTTGTTGACACTGATTTTCTTACTCTAAAGAAAAATAACTGTAAAGAAGCTCAGGTAGAGAACACCTGATGGGGCAACATCACCAAAAGAGCAACAGAATAGAGAAACTAGTTCAATTACTTCCTGGAATGGCTATTAAACCATTTTTTTAAAAATAAATCTTTAGATTCTATAAAATTTAATTTATAAAATGTTTACATCCCCTACATCAGGGGTGTCAAATGCAGGGTGCTTAAATCTGGCCCACAGGAGCAGCCTGGAAATATGAAAGGACTGGCCTGCGGTGCCTTTGGCAGCTAAAACGGGCTGCATGCGGAGGGGGGGCATGCCTCATTTTTACCCTCCATGGCCTCCTGAAGCACTCTGCCAGTCAAAAATGGACCAAAAAACAGTCCAAAAATGGGCTGAAAACGGCCTGAAAAATAGTCCAAAAAATAGGGACTGAAACGGGCCCGAAAACAGCCAGCAGAGTGCTGCAGGAGGCCATGGAGGGTGAAAACGAGGCGCAGAGGAGGCCCACGTGGACACCCCATACCCCAGTTTGGCCGGCAGGGTGCTGCAGGAGGCATCCATCCTGCCCCACCCCCACCAGTGGAGAACTACAATGATAACCCTTGAAGAAATCCAGTTTGACATCCCTGCCCTATACAATGAAATTTAAAATGTTCTGTACTACTTAAATCAAGCACACTCAGACTGTCTAGAGAGGTTGATCAATTTCATTACTAACTCAACTAGAAGTTTTTCTTTGTGGACTGTTGATCACCCATTCAATCAGGATAAAAGCTAGACAGATTTATATAAACACTCCCTTCAGTAAAGAAACAATCCTCCATTAGGATTTTTTTTTAATGGAGAAATTCTATTCACAAAACACCTATTGTGGGCAAACAGTATTCTGAAAACCATCAACGGTTTACTTCCTAATAGTAACATCCGAGTTCTGTATGCTCTTTTATATTCTGTGGAACATATTCCCAAGTATGCTGCCAAAAAAATTGCAAGCTTATCTTGAAAAATTAAGTAGGAGAAATATGCAAAAAGCTAATACGTACGTACTCACTGGAATGAAAGTACAGGGCTAAATGTCAGTCTCATAAAAGAGAAATGCATTATATAAAGTGAGGTAAAAATAAAAACTTACAGCCTGGTTATGGCTTGTTTCTTTTAGGTCTCTAAGGTGAAGGATAGTTTTTGCTGCCCTGTTGAACATTCATAGCAAGAACAAAGCCAAAGCAATCCATTTTGTTCACTTGCAGCTTTGAACTCAAGAAAAATGGAAGCTTGTTCTCATATTATTCCCCCACCCCCAAAAAACCCCAAAGTTTAAGTGGTGATTGTGTGGGATTTGGAGATTATGTGGAATTGCATTACTGGGAGCTGGAACAAGTAATTTCTGATTTACTATAGCAAAGTCTAATCATAGTGATTCTTTTACTAATTTTGGCTACATCTCTTTCACCAAGAAGACATTGGATCCTGCTAGACAAGAAGAAAGGAAGAATTTTCATGCTGTGGTTAAGTCCCTTCAAGCAGCTTAGTCTTTCAGAGAATTGATGCATGTCTCTATCATTTTGTATCATAACTTTCTATTGCTTTGATCCTGACTGCAGGCTTTTGCTATGATTCCTGATTTCCATCTCTGCCAAAATCACAATTCTCACAACTCAGTCCTAATATCCAAGCTTACAAGTGAAGAAAGGAACAAGGAATTGTCCCTGATTTAATGCTAAAGTGATACAATGTTAGACATAATCCTGGCAAATTTTAATGTTAAATTGTCATCAAAGCCAGCCAAAATCTGTGAACTTTTGAGGTTTATATGTACATACAAAATAAAATTTTAACAGCACCTCCATTGAAGAAAATGTTGCATAACCATTTATACTCAATTAAAACAGTGTGATTTCTTTAATTATCTTATGTATTGATGATTATAGAAGATAACTCAAGTTCCATAATTAACCATTCCCCAATTACACATGTATACATGCAAATATACTTTTCATAGACAAAGCAGAATGGTTTGTTAACTGCAGGATTTTTTCAGGGCAGAAACACGCAAAACTAAATAATTAAATAGGGGATATATATAGAGAGAGACAGTGCTAATGCATATGTCTACTGGCTTGAGAATCAGGGTAAAGATAATTTTCTATTGCATTCCAGAAATATATAAGTTTTGCAAAGCACTTTAACGCCTACCATCCACCTCCACAGGAAAAGCAACAATAACATCTTGACTTTTTTTTAGAAATCTGGAAATGTTTGCATACAAGGAACACTTAAATGGGAATCTGTAAGTAAGTTTGCTAAGTGCTTCCTATATATCCTCAACTACCAGTGTAAGTAGTCAATAAAGCACTCTGAAATCCTTAGATGAACTCTGCTTTGGATGAAAGGCATTATTGCAGCATTAAATCATCTGTCTTTCTGGTATGAGAGAATGTGAAGAATGACAGATAGACATTCACGTATCAATGTTCTGTTCTAAATTAAGTGTGTTGCTATCTTTCATCTCTAAAGCTGATGGTATCCAAGGATGGTAGGCTGTCAGTTGAATCTGAGCAAAACCAGAGGCATGATTTTGGACAGCCAGAATAGTAAGGAAAAATACAAGTACCATGGGGTGCTTCAGTTTACTACAATATAAAACATTCATATGTTTGTTAAATAAACATAGAATAGTAATGACATGAGAGCCAGGTAAGTGTAGTGGTTGAGGTATCAGGCTAAGACAGTGGGAATCTGTGGGTTCCAGCTTTGCCTTAGGCACAAAGCCAACTGGGTGATCTTAGGCCAGTCACTCTCTTTCAGGCCTAGGAAGTAGGCAATGTCAGGCCACTTCCGTGCCAAGAAAACTGCAAGGACTTGTCCAGGTAGTTGTCAGGAGTCAACACTGACTCAAAGGCACCCCCTCCCCCAAAAAGCCATAATCTTTCCTGTCAACAGGTAAGCTGTTCAGTTTAGTTCTTTGGCACTACTAAGAAGGTAATTTTAGTGGGAAAACACAAGAACAGTGAGAGGCAGTTTGAAAGTGAGGCTTATATTAAACCCATGAAAGAAGATAAATAACTATATATGCCTTTATTTTGGAGCAGGATATAGACACAGGATTACTTATCAATAAGCATCAGCACTTGGAGCAGGAAGAAACGATGTTTGTCAATCTGGAGAGAGAACATGCATTTAAAGTCCTGAACAGACTGCTACCTTTTGTAATTAAGCACTCATATTTCATGTTATTTCACATAACTCAAAGAGATTTGCTACTGTATTTATATTCAAATCACAGTTCCTTATCAGTAGAACAGTGATAATACCCAGGGGTGGGCTGCTGCATGATCGCAGAGGTTCGGGCGAACCTCTAGCTCTGAGCTCTGGCTGGGGGGGGGGGGGGGG
>JANHFL010009392.1:121485-136168 GCA_032468155.1 Oxyrhabdium leporinum | reverse complement strand
CTAAGCTATCCCTAAATAGCTCACCTTTCCCTCGCCCACACTGCCCAGGTGAGTTCTGTGCCACCCCTGCTGTACTCACCGGAGCTGATTTAATCATCAGCTGCCTCCCTGTAGCTTTGTTTCAGCCCCAAAGTGGTGTGCGTGAATGCAGCAAGCGCTCACGCATGATCAGCAAATCGCTTGCCAAAGTAAGTGCATCCCACCTCTGATAATACCATTATATATATCCCCATCATGGTGAAATGTAAAATAGGGTACGACAGCCATACAAGGGTTAAATTTTACTTTCCTTGCCTGGAGAGGGAGAGTTTGGAGGATGTTGAGGATTGGTTAAAAGATATAATTAGCTCTAAGGATTGTTGGGGTAGGAGTGCATGAACAAAGAAAAGAGTGCATTTACTGGTTTTAGCTCTGGTGAAGAGTCTTTTAAAAATCCCCAAGGTTCAAGTAAAGGCAAGGACTACAAGAAGGCTTTCTGCTGGGAAAGAACAGTGATGAAGGAGTTAAATTAAGAACATGAAGTAACATATGGAAACTAATCAAGGAGAGAACCAACCTAGAACTAAGGAGAAATTTCTTGACAGAACAATTAATCAGTAGAACAGCTTGCCTCCAGAAGTTGTGAGTGCTCCATCACTGGAGGTTTTTAAGAAGAGATTGGACAACCATTTCTCTGAAATGGTATAGGATCTCCTGCTTGAGCAGGGGATTGGACGAGAAGATCTCCAAGTTCCCTTCCAACTCTGTTATTCTGTTAAGTATATAAGCAGCAACAATTAACCCATGAATAAATATACACAGGAGCTTTCATTATTTATTAAAACACTTTGTACACCAGAAAAGACTTGCCTTAGGTCTTTTTGTTTGACATCTATCTGGGAAAAGGCTGAGGAGTGCTAGGAATAAAAAAATAATGGGGGTGTGAACTAGACAAATAGAAGGTAGCCCAATTTTAGGATGTCATCAATTACTACCGGTACTTCCCAAATCAGTTTCATAATATAGATAACAAGCCAGTAATTCCTCATTTCATAGGTATTTATTTGAATTATTTTTTCCAAGGAAGATACCTTACATTCATAGCATTATCACAATCTAATCTGGAAGTTACATGATTCAGAAAAAAAAAATCAGCCTAATTTGTACTGTAAACTACACTTTGTAGAATAAAATTCCTGATTACACATTCTACTAAGTCATAAATCTTAGTAATGTATAAAAATTACAGTGGCTGAGCATGCCTGGCAACTAATACCAAACAAACCACAATATAAATGAATGTAACATATAGTTTAATCCTCGTGTCTATATTGACTGTATCACATGGGAAACTTTCCATGGAAAGTATCTCACGTAGAATAACACATAGCAAGGTTAATGCTCTTCCACCAGCTCCTTAAATGACTGTAGATATGAACGGTGCCTAAATAGACAGGGTGTACTTCCACCGTATTTGCCGATCGTACAAATTTGAAAAATTGTATCATTCAATAGTTCATGTAGCCCAATATAGTCTGTACTGAATGACTATGATTTATCAAGAAAGGACTTTTAAGTGATCATCCTAAGCCACAGTAGCTATGTTTTATTATTTCTTATGACACCATATTCCTATCTACTTATAGCATCTCGTGTTCATTTGTTCATACTTAGAGGCTGGTAATTGCTGATTCTGGTCATACAGAAAGAAGGTATGTTAATAAATTTAGAACTGAATGTTTATCCTAGTGAGGAAACAGTACAAAAGCAACAGAATGTGGGGAGGAAAGAGAGAGACAAAGGAGGAAAAATTCTACAGCACAAAGCCCTTGATAAAATCAGACCCTGTGATGCTGAATTCAATTTTAATGAAAAATCAATTAAAGTTTTAAGTAACAAAGCTACTGTAATATATTTTTTCTAATGTAACTGAATGACAAGTGATAAGATTTAAAAAAAAAATATTTCCAGGAAGGTAACAATGCCCTTCAGTTCTCCTGAATGCAGCTGCCAGCACGGGAGCTGTGTAAGAGCCAAACAATGCCTGTGGCAATATCTATTAAATGAGTGTCTTATGCTTCAAAGCATGTCTGATTTATGTTTCAAAATCCCAAATATTAATTAGTACTATACAGTTGCTGAATCAGCCTATGCCAAGCTTCTCCTTTCTCCCACTCAAAGCTTTTGCAGTACCTACAAGTGTTGTTTCTCTGATGTGAGCATTTAACAGCTCCGCTGATCTGAGTTGGTTGCTGTGTGATAACCATGATAGGAAGTGCAATATGGCAACTTCAGAGATTCAGTTTGTAAAAGGTTCATTAATATCTCTCCATCTGGGTATTTTATAGATTAAAAGAGGCACCGGACAGGCCCTACCAACTGCTTTGTACACATGGTCGTCTCAGTGACTCTGTGGGAAGCAGAACCCCCAGTACATCAACACAGAGTTTTTCTTTGTCTTAAAACATTTTTAATTTGCTCCATCCCCTCTGCAACTTAACTTGCGGGAACAGTAACCTATAGAATGCTGCTGCCATCCTGGTGCCAGCTGCCTTTGAGTTGTTACTTGCTTCTACTTGTAAAATGACCCAGCAGCACATACTTCTTAGCATTATTAAACAATCGCAGCATTCTCCCCAATCTGCGGAGCATTTTGGATGAAGATTACTAAAACATTCAAAAAAAAAAGACGAAAGTTACCTACTAACTAGTTTTAGCTCACAAAGGTGTTTCCTCCCCCCACATGGAGAGTTGCTCCAAGGTCCTCTATTGCATGTTGTATCAGCCTGATTAACACCTGTATTCATTATAGTAGGAGAGCTCACAGCCCAGGTTCTAGACCAGAGCTCCACGCAACAGGATGAACTCCTGTTACTTGCCCCAGCTCCTGCCCACGTAGCAGTTCTAAAGCATGCAAATACAAATAGATTAATAGGTGGCACTTCAGTGGCAAGGTAACAACATTCTGTGCACCTTTGGCATATAGCCATGTTGGCCATGGAAATTGTCTTTGGAGAACACTGGTTCCCTTGGCCAAGAGATGAGCACTAAGGCCTAGAGCCAGATACAACAGGGAAACCTTTACCTTTACTATTACTTTCCATGTGTTTTCTTCTTTGAGGAGACTGCTGAAGGGTACCTCAAGCAAAATATATGTGTTCCTGAATATTGTATAAGCTGCCGTTCCATTTCTAAACTCAATTCAAGGTACTAACACCTTTAAAACCCTACATTAGTTGGGAGCCTCATAGCCTCCAACTCTCTATTTTGGAATTTTGAGATAATCATATGAATTATTTGGGAGGAAGAGCAGCATAAAAATAACTAATAATTAATAGTGTCTCTGCCTCCAGGTACAATTTTTTTCCAGGCAGTCACTTAGTCACTTAGATATTCTAATCTTCTGTAAGTTTCTTATGATTTTATGTAGTTTTATCATCACAGTAAGAACATGTATGTGGGGATTAAACAACAAATGAGAGAGAAAGAGTTTTCAGAAGCACTAATTTGGAAATACAACAAACAACTGAAATTTTTGTAGATGGTAAAACTAATAATTGCACAATTGCATAATATCAACTTTACTCTAAAAAAGCAATTTTAGTTTAATAGCTCTTATAATCAAAACTGGATAGTACTCTTTCATGCATGATGGACAAGCATAACATGACAGTCATCTACACTGGTCAAAGAATTGATTGAAAGACTGGACTATTTTCACAGAACATCATTATATTCGGGAATGTACAAACTATTTTTTTCTTACACATAATTTTAGATCTGGAGTTTAAATCATTAAAATGTGAGATAGTTTCTGAACACAATTCATAACATATGCTGTTACAGCTTTTACAAAGTTTTTGCACACTGAGTCATACTGGATGTCATAACGTTGCCAGCTTTAGTAAAAGAAAATGTAAACTATGATAAAATGGGGCAGGACTCTGACCGTCTGATTTATTTCTATCCATTCCTCTTTGGTAAATAATTTTATCAGTTTTTCCTTTCTACGGAATTTTCCCCCTGCTGTGTAGTTTCCCATTAACCTATAAACAGATCACAGAGAAAAGGACAGGATTAATGACCTGTGAAATAGGCACAGTACAGTGGGTACTGGCTAATCTTTGCTAACTTAGCCCAAAGGTTTGAGATATAAAACCCACTTAAATCCTGGCCAACTTTTGAATGTGATGAACAAAAGTGGATTTGGAATATGTTTTCTGGAGCTATATATAAAATGATTATGGATGCAAACAATTTGCCAAAGAACAAACCCTGAAATTACTGCTAAATATTTTTTCATGTTATTTTAGTGTAAGAATGATTACTGATTTCAATAAGTAATAAAGTCACTTGACCCCATGCTATAAAAAAGTTAAACATCTAAGCATCATAGCAAGCCTAGAGGCAGCAGTTAATATATTAAAAGCAACAGTAAGTTTGTTTCCACCATAAATTGGATTCATAATAATTGTAGTCATGGGCAGCCTTGGAGGTAAGGATTGTCTAACCTAGTGATTTTTAAACTTTTTTACTTTCAAATAGATTACTTTCAGTTTCTCTGAGGAGAGATCGTTCCATATTACAATGTGTTCCAACTCATGTTCCGTCATTCGCACTCAATACAGAAAATGCTGATCAGATTGGTTGAATCTTGCTGCCTCCATGATCCACTCAGGAGAAATTCAGTTTTGTGGCTGAACTATCTTCATGGAAACAAAGGAATCCTTGATACATTACAAAACTCATGTGTTCTTTAGAATACAGAATACAGTATTTTACTATTTTGGCCTGTTTTAATAGCAAAGGAAAAGTGACATTAATTTGTAAGTGTATTCTTCAACGTATTATGAATTGCTTTCCATTTCATATCAAATGTTCAGCAGAATTAGGCATAAACTAATAAACTGCTGAATAGTTTACTTATAATTTTACATTTTACATTTATCTTTACCTTATATTTATAGTTCATTTATATTTTGTTTTGTTAACAAAAATCAGTGAAAAAGTGTGAGATGGATGTTGCCTCAAATACACATTTAAAAGGTTAAATATGGAAACATGTATTGTAGTCTTATGAGATAGAATATTTATTTTCTAGCTCATAAAGGTTGCACAAAAATGTCACATTTGAGATTTTGCTCAAGGCAAGATTTACTGTAGCCAGAAACAGCTATTTTCTTGTTTGATTATATTTTTGAATTTTTCTTTGGCCTTGAAATCAAATCCAACTGGACCACAGTTTTGACACATCTGGTAGGTAGCAGTCGTATACTATTGTCTAGTGCATCGGTGTCAAACTCGTGGCGTCACGTTGCTGTCACGTGACATATCACAATGTTTTTTCCGTTTGCGGATCTGGGGTGGATGTGGCCTGCATGTGATGCATCCAGCCCATGAGCCATGACACCCTAGGGTATGACATAATTTCCCCCCTCCCCTAAATATACCCTAGTGCATACAAACTGTATTTGCTCTGTTCACTTGAGTAGTTGAAAGATTTTCAGCTGGATCTTCAGCACATCCCTCTCCCTTTAGTTATAATCTCCATTTTTTTTCCTCTGAATTTTTAATTTGTTCTTATAATTTTTTTAAAATTTCCTCTCAATCGTAATAACTGGGAAGAAGAAAAAAAGAACTAAACTTCAAATGTTTATTTTTCTCATTATAGTCAAAACTTTGCCAGAGCATGGCAAGTTTGAATTACACAACTTGCAAAAGGAACCAAATGTTAAATACATAAACTTTTCCATCAAATAAGAATAGTTGTAGTCAAGTATGGCACTTTATATTTAGGGAAATATTCTCTGGTGACTATAAATAATACTTGAAATATTAACTAGAGGACTAGGAATTCCATATTGGCCATAAAAACAAAACACAAACACCAAAACACATCTGAAACACTTTATTGTCCTTCAGCTGTTTATAAGAAACTTTTTTACACATAACTTCAGACATGGGAAACATAGAATATATATGTGTCTGTGTGTGTATATATATGTTACAGTAACATTTTTTATAAATTGCAATGACTAAAAGTCTAACAATTAAAAAAAACTATAATATGGAAATACACAATGAGCTGCATAATATACTAATTTGGGTAACATGGAAACAAGTATGCCAGAGGTCCTTTCCTACTTAGAAGTAAAACAAAATTCAATGTTTCATAAAATCCGCCTTCCACAGGCCCATGCAAACTTCTATTGTTAAGTATATTATCTGATGTTTTTACAAACTCTACTTTGTCAAATACATATTTTTGATGCAACATAAAATACATAATGCAAGATACAAGATACAAAAGATGAAGATTGCTAAGTAGGAGAATTAGGGGAAAAACATAATTTTCAGAGTACTGAAATATAATTGCAATTAGCAGAGTGATACTGAAAAACAGCTAAGACAGAATCAGAAGCACCAGGCTGATGTTACAATGACCGGCTATTGAACCATGTTTTAAAAACTGAGGGAGAGGGGTTGTAAAATAGGAAAAAAAACCTGGAATTTTTCAGTGCAACATATGAAACAGAACTTGCATTTCTCTAGGAAAACTAAATGAGGTTGGAATGAAATACCACTTTTAAACTATGCTGTTAGGACCAGGGAATAAAAAAGGATCTTTAAACAGAGTTCTGTCATAGTGTCAGCCTGCGAAAGCACCCCTTTTGAGCCTCATAAAATGCCACCATGGAACATTATCTCTAAGTATGACTCTATGAAATGCTTAGAGCAGAGGAAGCCAAGCATGGCAAAGCACGGAATTTAAATAAAGCACTTGCTACTTACCCTGTAGTTTGCACCATGATCAGTTCACCCTCCCTAATAATTCCAATGCATTGTCTAAAAAAATGGGAATAAATCCTGGGGGGAAAGCAAGCGGAAAGTTCCAGAAATCCACAGATCTAAAAGACTCTCAAATTTAAAACCCTGCCCAAGATGCTGGGTAGTCTGTGTGTCTATCTTTAACTTGTAACTGATTTGGTTTCACATTCCATTGAAGTCCTGCTGGCAAATGCATTTGCACAGCTTACCAATCACAAACAGTCAGATCCACTCCCTTTCGCCTCCTCTCTCCCACCCGCCCCCCTGTTACTCCACCCTCCCAATTAGAGGAATTGGGAGAGCCCGTGCAGCTCCCTCCTCGCCTCTTTATCTGTGCTTTAACCTATCTCTGCAAGATGAAAGAAATGAGTTTACTAATCTTTGCTATCCAAGCATAAATAGATATCATTGTGGTTTTGCAGCCAACAGTAAACTGTCTTCCAAATGTGGCTGTCCAGGAAAGGCATGTTCTGCTAGTAACATTCCTGAGAGCCTGCAGCAACAGAGTACAGGAACTATCTTGCCTTTCACTGTGTGCCTAATTCTATAGGTTTACATCATAAAGCGTACATCACTTCTTAACAGCTGTATGAAAAGTTTAACATCCACTGAATTCAGGATTAATAAGCCCTAAAATAATATTTACACATGGATCCTCAGCTGCTCAGGAAGAAGGGGTTAATATGTAAATAAATCTATTGGAGGTGAACAAAGTAACACTGAAGAAAAGGTATGTAGGAATGCAGCCTGACTTAAGGTATAAATCTGTTGCTGTTCCTGATGGAGGGGTCTGGAGATTATCCAACTTTGTGGGGTTGTTGTTGGGCTCAATTTTTAGTTGCAGACATAAAGTACATTTTTTGTTCTTGGCTGGGTTGTGTTTTTGTACTTCCATTTGGTGTTAGTATTGAAACTGTCTGATTGTGTCCTCCCAACGTAAAGCTCAACTTTTGATTACTCTATGGACAGATCCCTTTATTTTTCTTTTGCTTCTTCTTTTCCAGACAGCAATATGGAAACGGGCTTGCCATTGGTTTTTTTTGAGATTTTGCATGGAATTTCCCATAGCTTTTCATCTAATATTAGAACAGTTCGATTCAGCTTAGCTTTTTCAGGGCAAAGCTGGCTAGGTATGTATGTTCATATTAAATTAATGAATTGTCATCTGCTACTTTGTAATGGTAGGTCAATTCAACATAACCCTCATAAGAAGCAATCCCTCTGAGTATGAGTGTGTGTGTGAGAAAATGTGTGGAAAGAAAGGAAAATAGCTATCCTAAGATGGCATCTGCAATTTTTAATAATTATTTAGTTAAAAATAGGAGAATACTAAGTTAATTGATCCAAAACCCTGAATGAATTATATTACAGCTCATTCACTTTATGTTACAGTATATTCCTACAAAAGCAATCCTGTGGGATAGGTTAAACCAAGATGGAAGGATTTACGCCAAATCACCTGTTGAGCTTCCTGCCCTGAGACTAAACATGGACCTGAATTTCTAAGGTATCATTCAGTATTTTAATTACAAACTATTTAAATTGACCATTTATTATAATATATAAATTTTCTTTCTAAAAGCCATCTAGGTGATTTACAAAAGGCCGTAATTCATTTTTGGGTATCCAACTCAGCTGCAAAAACTTAAACTTTACAGTTATTTACTCTTATACATACATATTTTGTTGGCACAGAGATATGAGAAAAGGATTGCCAGCTGACTTCCAGGAAAAAGATAGATGAAATGTGATACTACTGCCAGATCTATTATTAATGGTTCCTTGCTGACTTGCCTTGTATTAAAGCAATGGTTGGCTGAAATCCTGTACACATTTTCCTCGGAGTAATTCCTACTGAATTCAATAAGGCTAGCTTCTGAATAGGTTATGAAGCATGAGTGGAGAACATTGGATTTCTAGATATTGCTGAATTAAAATTTCCAACATCCTTTCTATTAGCTAAGGAGCTACTAGCATTGATCTAATTTTTCCTAAGCAACTGGAAACCAGTTTTGGACAGAATAACAGAGTTGGAAAAGAACCTGGAGGTCTTCCAATCTAATCCCCTGCTCAGACAAAAAACCCTATACCATTTCAGACAAAAGGTTTCCAATCTTTTCTTAAAAGCTTCCAGTGTTGGAGCACCCAGAACTTCTGGAGGCTAATCATTTCACTGATTAATTGTTCTAACTGTCAGGAAATTTCTTCTTAGTTCTAGGTTGCTTCTCTCCTTGATTAGTTTTCAACCACTGCTTCTTGTAATGCCTTTAGGTGCTTTGGAGAATAATTGACCCCCTCTTCCTTAGTTATTGGAACACTGCTATCGTGTCACCCTTACTTATTTTAATTCCTGCAACTGTTCTTCATATGTTTTAGTCTCCAGCCCCCTAATCATCTTTGTTGCTCTTCTCTGCAGTTTTCTAGAATCTCAACATCTTTTTTTACATCATGATGACCAAAACTGAATGCAATTTGTGGTCTTACCAAAGCATTATAAAGTGGTATTAACACTTCACATGATCTTGATTTTATCCCTCTGTTAATACAACCTACATCAGCCCTTCTCCAATCATCTGGTAGTTCCCCAGTGCTCTAGGATTTTGAAAGATATGGTTCAGTAGTTTTGCGATCACATCTGACAATTCCTTCAGAACCTTGGGGTATAATCCATCTGGTCGTGGTGATTTGATTTTAACCCAGTTAAAGTAGTTGTCTCTTCCTTTTCATATTGCTGGAGACTTATACATGGTCCAACTTTGATTCAAGGAGCATTTTTCATTTTTATATCCCTGTTTCATATTTCTCATTCAGCTATATTTGAGACTAGCCACTTGATATCTTTTTAGGGCAGTTGATAGAGTCACAGTTGTCAATTGGTAACTCTAGTAAGTCCAACTCTGCAAATATATATTGCATTAGAACAAGAACATGTTAGAATCACAATAGTTATGAGGCTGGTATAATTCTCTAATTGATATAATAAATATCCATCCATCAAGTTTTAATTCATTAAGATCAAATGCATGTTCTAATATGGATTTTCTTAATGAACATTTTTCAGTAAGTCGGGAAACAAGAACCAAGACAGAAAGTAAATCATATGAATGAAGGCAAATATACATGTCCCAGGATAATGTTGCAGGATCCTATCTGGACCAGTCACCGGGACCAGAGGTTCATACCTTGCAACATTTGTAATTTAGTTGCTAAACTTAAAAACTGTTTTATTATTAATATTTACAATTGATCTAAACTCAACAATACTTACTACTAACAAGAAAAAAATTCAATATATTGCTGCTCAATTCATAATGGAGAGGGTCCTATGCTTCTTAAGTACTAATAAATGCCACCAATTTGTGGCTAATTTTATTTTTTCACAGAGAATGATATTTGCGAAGCAGAGCTCTTCTGGCAAGAGCTGTTTCTTCCCTACTAAGTCTGAAGAGAAAGTATTTTAACAATTTAAAGCTTTATATACAGTATTGGTAGAGAAGGAAATTATTCTTTTCTGAGCTAGTAACTTCTTTCAATGTCACTTCTCATTTCTGCAGAGTGTATAAAACTTGTTCTCCTCCGTAAGTGACTATGTGAGAGAAGGTTTAATAACAAGACACAACTCCACTAGTAGTTCAACTGGAGTCTCATACATACAAAGCATGTAATTTAGAGACTGCCACAGTTTATTTGTGCTCCATTCCCTGGAAGGACTATAAGGATAATTAAAGGCCTTGATTAGAAAGTCAGTACTTTTTTTCCCTATATTTCTGTTTCCATTGTTTCCTTCATAGATAAAATGGGTATCTTTCTTTATACTGCTATTACTAATATCAACTATTCTTTCTGGATACCATCCACAGTTGCTTACATTAATTCCTGCATGAATAACCAAATTTAAAAATGATATTTCCTCTGAATTATAATTTAAAAGCAAAAAAATGGCATTTTTCAAGAATAAATGCTACGTGCTATATAAGGAATGTATCGGGGCATTTATTTCTCAGTGTATTGCTTGCTTTCCTAATTTTTCCTAATTGCAACTCATTATAGGCTGTTATTTAATTAAAACCAGGAACTCTTAAATACAAGAGGAAACAAAGCAACACAGAAGGGGCTTATTTAAACACCATTGTTGAAACTACTGGATGAAAGACTGCTTGGAAATCACATGGAAGTTACTAGGGCCTACTTGAAAGCTAGGAACCCCTCAACCCACCAAAACAAACAAACAAAAGAATTATAATGTTGCTTTCCAGTAAGAACAAAACAGTAACAGAAAACTCCTGTCCATACCCTGATAGTTAAATCCTTTGTCACTCAATGAACATTCACATAATGATGACCTATCATCATAGAACGAGAAAATAAATGCTAAAACTTCTACAAGAAGCAACATCTAACTAATCTTGATCTCAAAAAGATAAGCACAGTCTGATTAGGTCAGCACTATGATGGAAGAACATCAGAAAATCTCAGGATTGTATACTAGATTGGAAGTTGAAAAAAATATGCCAAAAAAGGACAGTTGCCAAGAAAGCTTTGTGGATGTGATCCTATATCAACAAGAGCCAAGCTCAATTTGGTGGGGAAAAAGAAAATGTTAAAATATCACTTTTAAGCTATCCAAAAGAGTCACCTTGATGTGAGATGAGTGGCAAATAAATCAAATGAATGAATGAATAAATAAATAAAAGTCCCCAAGACTAGCAAACAGCTTTAGCTTTTATATATCAGTGACAAACAGAGAGAAGTATTTAGTTCAAAATGCTTATATTCAAACATTGCTTCTATTTTTTAAGAGACATATATTGAAATCCACTTACTAACGCCATTTATCATCTTTGCTACATTTTGTAATAGGAGATATAAACAGTGGACTGATCCTAAGAGTTCATCTCTTCCTAGCACTATCAATTCCAGTAGAGCCTCAACATCTAGTTCCTTCAGACAATCTGCTGAATCATTCTCTAACCCTCTCTGATGATTAACTGTAACATGATAAAAGAGAAAATAACCAGAGAAGAACAATAGGGGATAATTTTGATTACTTCAAAATTCTTAAATGCCCCTAAGATTATGACTCCTTTTTGCAAATGTGACATAAAATCTTCTTCCAGAAAATAGAGCCGGCAGGGCTCCCAGCCACTTCAAATATACAGTACTAAAGACTAGTTACAGCAGTGTCCAGAGTGGTAGTCAAAAAAGTCAAGATGACAGCCACAACCATAGTCCTGCCCTTGTTTACAGGCAACAACAGAAAACCCTGCAGGTTTACCTTACAGAAGTATTGTAGTATAAGGCCTATATCCACAAAATGTGCATATAAACCTCAGCAAACTCAGTAGGACACACTTCCATTAGTTTGTTCTCTCTCTCTCTTCTAAAATGTTTTTTTCCTGCACAAATTACTATGCCTAATCATAAAGCTGATCCTGTTCAGCTTTGAATTCTAATAAGATAATACTAAGGAAGTCTCATTTTAATGAACTCAGAGAGAACTTGGGAAAAATTCCTTGGATGAAAATCCTAAAGGGGAAAACAACTCAAGAATCTTGGGAATCCCTGAAAAGTACAATTATAAAAGCCCAGACCAGCACAATACCACTGAGAAAGAAAAACAAGAAATCCAATAAGACCAGCATGGCTGCACAAAGACCTTCTGACAAATTGGAAAAAAAAGAGGAAGAAGGGACACGCAACTAAGGCAGAATATCAGCAGATGGCCAGAATCTGCAAAGACGAAGTCAGGGAAGCAAAGGCTCTGTCAGATCCCTAAAGTGATGCTGCCATTCAACTGGTGAAGGGGGGGGGGGACTTTTAAAAGTTGCTACTTTATAACCTGTTCTGGCGCCTAGCTGGCTTAAGTATTTCTCACCTTTAGGGGAATGTAGAATGGAGGGGGAGGCCAGTGAAAGGAGATGGCCCTGAGAAAGCACGGTTATCTATTTCTCAAGAAGAGCATTACAATAACATCTTTGCACCTGTGGATTCGCTGAATACACATCAGACTATAGTGAGGGGTTTCTAGTGCCTTAATTCTAACTGTAATGCCTAAATGGATTTAGAATCTGCTTTCACTTTGTCCTGCTATCACTTCTGCTCAATAAATGTTTCCTTTTTGAAATAGATTTCAAGAGTTCTGCTTTCTTTAAGGAGGAGAGGTGGGACCTGACAGGCTCAGAATGAACAAAGACTTGCAACAGAAGTCAATGATAATAAAAAAAAGTTTCTTCCAAAAAATAAATAACAAGAAAAAAATAAAGGAAACAGTCAGTCCAAAAAGAGAGAGGATGGCAAGGAAGTAACAGGCAACAGAGAGAAAGCAAAGCTACTTAACTTATTCTTTACATCTTCACACAAAATAAACTATAGCCCAACCTACCAAAAACATAACTGTAAAAGAGAGATGAAATAAAAGTTAAAATAAGCAAAAAAAATGGTAAGAGATCAGCTGTCTGATCTCAAAAACAAATCACCAAGACCTGATGGATTACATCCCAGAGTACTAAACGAGCTGGCAGGGGCCACCTCAGAACTACTGCACCACATATTTAAAAAATCCTGGAGCATCGGGGAACTACCAGAGGACTGGAAAAGAGCTGATAATAACAGCGTCCACTACCTCCTCAAGCTTGCATTTGTATTTTGGTATGCAGGAGAGGGCGTCAGCTAGGAAATTCCTCCCCCCTGAGATGTGTTTTAGCACGAAGTTGAATTGATTGAAGTACTGAGCCAGCGGACCTATTCGGGCGATCGTTTCCACGGGGTGCTAAGGGCCTCCAGATTCTTATGGTCTGTCAAGACTTCAAACAGTTTCTATCCCCCTTCCAGAAGGTGGCGCCAGTTTAGTAGTGTCCATCTTACCGCAAAAGCCTCCTTTTTCCACACTGCCCACCGTCTCTCCATGTCAGTGAGGTTACAGGATGTATAGGCACTGTAGGTTCCCTTGGCAATTTCTTTGGAGTAAGATGGCTCCCACCACCACGTCGCTGGCATTGGCTTGATGATGAAGGGTTGTTTAGGGTTGGGATGTTTCAGTACCAGTTCTCTTGCAAATAGTTGCTTTAGTGTTTCAAATGCCCCTTGGCAAGTGAGGTACTTTGCCCCTGGGCTCTCTGTTTTTAGGAGGTCTGTCAGAGGTTTGGCAATATTCTCAAAGGAGGGGATGAAGAAGTTTGTGAATCCCATGAAGTTTTGTAGCTGTCTGTGGGTGCAAGGGGGCTGCCACTCTAAGGTGGCCTGAACTTTGCCTGGGTCCATCAATTCCCTCATTTGACACTCGGTAGTCTAGGTAGTCCAGCCATGAGTGGTGAAATTCGCATTTCAACAGCTTGACATATAGGTTTGCCACCAACATCTAGAAATGAGTAAAATAATAACTAGTGGTCAGAACGGGTTTGTTAAAAACACATCATGCCAAACCAATCTTAGCAAGGCACTCGATAAAGTAGACCACAATCTATTGCCTAAAGGGATTTAGAAAAAAGTGGGATAGACAGAATCACCTCCAGATGGATTCGCAACTGGCTGACAATGAGTACTCCTGGCAGAGGTCATCTCAGAACCACTTCACCACATCTTTCAAAAATGGAGCATTGGGGAACTACCAGAGGACTGGAAAAGAGCTAATGTGCTTCCCATCTTCAAAAAAGGGGGAAAAAAAACAGATCAAGGAAAATACAGACCAATCAGCCTAACATCAATACCCGGGAAGATACTGGAAAAGAGAATAAAAAGACAGATCTGCCAACATCTACAAACAAGTAAAATAATAACTCAGCATGGGTTTGTTAAAAAATGTTTGTTAAAAACAGATCATGCCAAACCAATCTTATTTCATTCTTCAACCTAGTGACTAAATTAGTAGACCAGCAAA
>JANHFL010009392.1:103815-114272 GCA_032468155.1 Oxyrhabdium leporinum | reverse complement strand
CGAGGCTCCCTGCGAGGCTTCCGATATTGCTTCTTCATCCACCGTCCCTCCGAGACGATTTAGGTCGCTAAGACCCCCCTCCGAGCTCGATTCGAGACCCCCCATCGGAGACCCGACGGAGATCCCGTCTCGCTGCTATTAAGCCCCGCCCATTCTCCGACACCTGGAGATTACTGTGCTCTGTCTTGTGAGGCTTGCCTGGTTTGCCTGCTTCGCTGAACTTCTTGTTCTGGTTACTGTTTGGCTAACCTGGCTTACTGGATTGCTGGCCCTGGTTACTGTTTGGCTAACCTGGCTTACTGGACTACTCGCAGCCAGAGCTGCTGAAGGTGTGTGTGAGAGCTTTTCTCCAAGACTTGTAGTAAATGTGGGGATGTTTGGGGGCAAAGTTAGAGCAATAAAGGGGAGTTAGACCTGTTCTCTGGCTGTGTTGCTTTCGTGCCACGCCCCGGATCATCACAACTTGAGCCCACAGGACATCCATTTGCATGAAATACACAAAATGCTCATTGTAGATAAAGATACAAATATAGATTAATTTAAAATCATAAAGAGCTGAAAGGGAATGTTGAGGCTTTCAGCCTTTTGCTCAATGTAGAAATCCAACATTTCAAGTCTGTTTAACATCCACCTGAATACATACAGGGAAAAAGAAGTCATGATATCAGGTGTGTGTGTGTTAAAATTATGTACATCTTCATTTTTCATTTAATGCATTTGAAATAAAAGCTTGATTAAAAGCAGATTATACTCTACAATAAGTGGTAATTTTCTTCACAGGGTTTAACTATGTACAGGAACATCCCACCACTTATTCCCTGATCTCTAGCAGGTTGCATCCACTTTGCAAAGACCTAGTTTCAACTCTCTGAACCTGTATGAGGAAACAAAAATTCTTCATTAAGTTGCTACGATTTTTTTCAGACCAAGATATCCGAGTAATCAAGAACTAGTACCTTTTCTTTTTAGCACCATGGCTTTTCTGCTTCTTCTATAAAAGTGGCGATGTAGTAAAACAAAAGCACATCTAGTTGTGCCATAGTAATTGACAATTCACCAACATCAAAAGGTGTGGTTTTCAGCTTCAGTTAATGATTTCATCATCAGATAAGCTGCAAATATTGATCCGCACCACCGTTTTGATAACCATCTTATCTGCCTTTTGATTTCTAGACTTGCCAGCTTCCACACCCTCTTCTTCTGTTTTCTCCTTCACTTCCTGAAGCTGCTGAGAGATTCCGCATGCATGCAGTTACATCAGGGCTGTCAAACTCCAGGTCCATGGGCTGGATGCATCACGTGCTGGCCACGCCCATTCCTGGTTTAGCAAAGGGGGGAAAAGTCCCGATACGTCACGTGATGACGCCATGAGTTTAACACCCCTGAGTTACATTATGAAGCAAACTCTGACCTTATGTACTGACATCTGGAAGTTTCAGACTTGCAAGATTATGTTAAACCTGCAGATTGAAATTACAAATCTCCCTGTTTATTGCTTGATAGGCTAAGGCCTATCCTTCCTAAGTTTCTTTCTTTCCCTATTATTCAGCTATGGGATCCTCCCCCTTTTATCTGATCATCCCCTAAGCAACATCTCTTCCCGTCATTTCCCAAAGTCATTCTCACATATCAAATTGCTCTTAGAAATGGAGCTTTGTGGGATTTCCTTTTTGCTTTTGTTGTATTGTTTTATTTTTTCTTCATGTTCTTTTTAAATGTTTTATTCACTAAGGAAATAAAAATAAACAACTAATAAATCTATGACCAAAATGTCATCCAGGTCCTTTCCAATAATAAAAATATATCCCTTGCAGTGATGGGATGGAATATAGCAGTCTGAATGGTTGGCAGTTAGAGATCTGTCATGGGAACATGTGACAAGTTGAAACTTTGGCTTTGATGTTTAGTCTGACATGAAGCCACTAAAAGTCCCAGAGTAGCAGATGGATAGTTTCAAAAACTCAGTGATATCCAATTGGCCAACTGTCATGGCACAGCTACAAGATTTCCTCCCTCAAAGGCGGGAAAATACACAGCTGGTCAGTTTTCCTCATTTCCAAGGAAAGGGGAAGGATGAAAGACAAGACCTCCTCTCAGGATCATCTGTTTGAACCTACACATAGGGATCTTGTGCTTGCTGAACAGAGATTCAAACACGGCAGAAGTTTGGCTTCTGGCCTCCAAATCTGATGAAATGGTTATCAAAACAGAGGTGCAGATCAACATTTGCAGCTTATCTGATGATGAAATCATTAACTGAAGCTGAAAACCACCAAATCTCATAAAATGGAATTAGGATGGAGGAGACAACCATTTCTAGGCACAGGATGCAGGTAGCGAGGCTCATAAGATGTAAAGTAGTCTGGCTGATGGAATATGGAATCAGTCTGCTGACTCTTCCAGCTAAGAGGAATTTAAGCCCTGACAAATACACTCAACCTGTACTGCATCAGATAGTTTCTCTTTAAATGGTAAAGCTAAGCCTCCTTTATTCCAGCTTAATCCTGAACTAACAATGTGTCTTGCCATAAGCAGTAGGACTTGTAGTTGGAAATCCTTGTTTTATGGGATCATCAAATTTAGTGCCTAGGAGCAAAGTTGGCATAGTTGTCCAACATCAGGCTATTCTGTAGCAAAAGAGGGGTTTTCTTTTTCATAGTTCCCTCTGTCAGCAGGCCAACTGGTTGACTATACCCTGCCTTTTATTCCTCAGAACTCTGACCATCTCTATTTGTCACTCAACAGCTAAAATGTGTGTTATAAACTGATAATCTGTGTGTAGTCATCTAGTGTTCCCATCAGAAGCAAGTAGCAGTTCAGGAGGAAACTTTCTGTCCAACGTTGAAATGGTTAAAAAGAATCCTCCAGGTTTTTCACATATTGGATAGATGGGGAAAGAGATCCTATGGTTAATTTGGTTTTTAAAAGAACAAGAACTGTAATCAAAGGAAATGCTTGATTTCCATTAGGCTCCACAGAAAAACAGCCAGCATGTTATATTACTTCACATTTAAATTACTTACAGCTAGATAGTCTCTTTTGGAGATCATTACATATAATCAAAACTGTCAATGATTATGCAATGCAGAAATTGCACATATAGCTGAATTAATCTGTAAGTAATAATTCGCTGGTATCTGCAAACAGTATATCCACATATTATATGCATATCTCTGTCTATACAACCTTACAACATGGTATTTCAAAAACATCTCTAAAATCTGAAAAATAATGCTATCTGTGAATTTACATGCATATTTAAGTGTATATGTATGTTTGTATGTAAGATTCTATGGCTTTCATCTTTTTTAAAGACATTTCCAAGTTGAAAAGAGACCGAAAAAGTAGAGTAGACACCTAAGAATTGCTTAGCCTCCACAAATGCTTGACTATTCCAATACCAATTTCACAGTTAAGATCTAAACCTACGCTAGCAGGAATTACCATATTTTTTTAAAAAAACCAAAGTTCCTGAGATGTGCAGATGCCAGAGTTGAGAAGGCATGGGAATTAGAATCCTATTTAAACAAAATTTAAAGGGATCCATTTGTCTTCTTCTTGTACATATTGAAATGTTTGTTTTCCTTATTAGAATATCAATGGCAGCCTATTGCACCAAGCCTGCAAGCTAGATTTTAAAGTGTTAAGTGCAAATGTTCCTTAGCAACCAGGGTGGAGAACCAATTATAACTAGTGATGGTTAACTTTTTTCCTGCTAGAAAGCTATTCTGCATAGTTCAGGATACATAGTTCAGGATACATACCTCTTCTGTTTCAATAAAAGTTTTGGGAATTATACTGAAATTTATTTTTCTCAATCAGGTTTGCTAACATTGTCAAACCTTTCTTACTGGATAGGAAAACAGAAACAACATTCAAAGTCTTCTGCAGCTAATTACAATGACACCAAAGCATACATGGTCCTAGATACATCCCTTACATATGTGGCTTTGCAGTGAAAATACACAAGAGACCCAATTTGCATTGCATGCATGTTTTGTAACTTGCTCCCCCTTGACCCCTTCTGCAAACAACCAAGTCAGTGGGAGACAACTGCTGCTATTCCTGTGCATTAAATCATTCTATCTTAAAAACAGGACATTTTAATGCAACTCCAAGCATCTGCTTTGCTTTCAAGCTTCACACTAAACCTTTAATAAAGATACGTACCTATTTGTACAGTATATGCTGACATCAATGGAGTTTCTGGGGTCAGAGGGGAGTGGATGTATATTCAGTCCTAATCCTCTCAAAAATCAATATGCATTCTAATCTCAAGACCAGAAGCATGGAGAATGGATACTATCCAGAAGTTAACTAATATGGAGACTAATCTATGTTGTGCAATGTACTGTTGAATTGAATTTGTAGTTTTAGGTTCACTTAGCTGCAAGCAAATCCCACTGCAACTAATGATATGTACTCCTGAAAAAACATGCAAAGAATGAGACTATGACAGATTTGTTAAAAGAGATTCTACCTTACTTGGAATTATAAATCATAGTAGAATGTCTTCAAAATTTGCAATCAGATACAAGTGATAGCAGTTGGTTAGACACAAAGAGGAGATGAAATAGACTGTCTTCTCCAACTTGGCAAACCAAGCCTTTTGGCTCGAACTCAGTTTTCAAGGCATCAAATATGCTTGGGTTGCTGCAAAACTAAGATGATCTTTTTACACTCAATGTGAATTTCTTCTGGAATGTGATGGATTTATATTGTTATTTAGCGTTGACTGAGTCTCTACTAATTGCTTTTCAGACGTACAGGGTACATTCAAAGGCAGAGATCCATAGTCAAATCTCCCTCAAGTTCAGCAATGTACTGGTTGAAAGAGATGGTGTCCTTTCCCATGATTTCAGCTAAACCATCCCACTTGACCTGTGTGGGACTACATCCCACCACAGGTCAAGAAAGGCAATGAAATACAGCAATAGTCTCTCCAACAATCATCCAGAAAGAAAATAAGGACTCTGAAAAGCACAGCAAAAAGACAATTCCACCAAGTCTCCCCTTAAATTTGCTTAAATTTAAGCATCAACAACATCATCATAATATTCACAGCACATCAGAAATTGAAGGAACACCTTTTTACAACCAATTCCCCAAGTAGACATACTGCAGAATGCTATAGTAGACAAAGGGAGATATTTGCAACAATATTTTTCCCTGTGCATATATACTGCATTCCTTTATAATAGAGCTCCCCCCCCCGTGCTCTCTCTTCTTATTTAAGATTTACAGAAACAGACTCTGCATAAACCCTACTGAAATTATTTAAGACATTAATAGTTTTGACAAATACCTCCTAAATCTCAGGGTTATGTCATCAGTACTTTTTGCTGAGCTAAACCAGAGGCCAGTTATTCTCCTAGTGTTCCCTAGTGATATATCGTATATATTATTTTAATATTTAGCATTTATACAGCACCTGACACCATTATAAAAGCTGTGCATATATACAGTTTTGTAACTTTACTCCTAATGAACCGAGAAGGCTAGGTTGGGGAATTCTAGAGATCTACTTTATAAATTGATCCCTCATTTTACAGGTTTAGCTCCTGAGGAAAAGACTTTTGCTCAAAATCATCCTGGGATTTCATGATGGAAGTGAGAATTTGACTGAGAGGTCCCTCATTTGTAGCTCAATGTCTTAGCTATTTTATATATTATTTCAGGTACATGTGGGCTCAACTAGACTCTCAACTCTTATGGAGAGGTCCTCAATATCCCACAGTAGTGGGGCTTCTTTTCATCTAGATGTCAGCTTCACGCCATTCTCAGTCTTGGAGAAGAAACCATGTGATTTCTTTCTATTGACCCAAGGCTCTAAAATAAAGCATCTATGTTCATCTTTAAGCACATCGCAAGTGGGGAAAAATGAATAAAAGGCCTCTCATTTTCACTGTGATGAGAAGCATAGCATGTATTTAAGTGAATGACATTTTTTCTTTATTTACTATTGCAGCAAGAGTTAATACGTAAGAATTAAAGGAAGGCAAAACTATTACCTCCTCACTGTAGATAATAACAAATCACCCAAAAAAGCAGTTACCCCAAGGCAGTGGATAGTCATAATTCAACGTGGACTGTTTTTCCCCCAAAAAGTCATTCTCTTGATTCAGACATCAGCCTTTTTGGAGGGAAGTGAATTTTTCCAAATTATTAATATGCAAGCACACTTGCCTCACAGGATATGCATACATGTCCTGTTGGCTTGCTTCCATTTATGTCCTTCTGTTTGGATGGCACCCTGCCTAATAATAAAACATGATGGACTTTGATGAGCAGCCAACATTTGTCTCTTTTCCCTACTCTACACTACAAGATCAGACATTGCAATTCAAAAATGCAATTTCAAAAATAAAGTTAAAGCATCACATCTTTGGCAGTCTGTGTTTTACTTCATTTCAGTACAGTACTTGCAGTCCACTATGACACATATTTCACTAACAAAATCAACAATTGCCACAAAGTCCTTTCGAAAAATGAAGGTTAAAATAACATCTCTGAGGACAACACACCTCAGAGACACAAGCCCCAAGAAAAATATAAATGAATCCTTATGAGAAGTTTTCCTCATTCTTCAGTGCATAGTAACCCTCTAGAACTATGAGTTGTACCTCCTTTAGTGAGGTGCAGACAGAATCCAGAGGAGAAGTGAAAAACCTTTTAGTTGCCTTTTATAATAAATCAACCTCCTCCAAAGTTTCATTGTTTTCATTGTTCATTACATTCATTTTGATGTTCAGATTTTTAGGGGATGTGTATTTTAAGATTACACTAAAGGGAGGGGAAAAACTATAGGAAATCCTGCTATACAAATAGCTTGGTCATAACCATCAGGGAGGAAACAGTGTACACAAAACATTTCTAAAGTGCATTTTCAAATGTCTCAAAGTATAGAGATAATTTGCCAAAATAATTCTTTTCTGAAATACAGTCCTATTATTATTCCTGAAAAATTGTCTGGATGGACATCATCCAAATATAGTAATTTAGATATATACTACGACAAGAAGGTGCTTTGAAAGAATTTCACATTAACCCATAAACATTTCTTAAGCATTCACATTTCTTCCTGTACTAACCTTATTTATGAATCTGATAGTAGTAGAAATGGGATCTTTTGCTAATCTTAATTATTAAATATTTTCTTTTGATAATGAAATTATTTTTATAATAATATATTGAAGATTATATTACACAGATAAAACTGATAGCCTCTACCTAGTATGGATCAGCAACCCGCGGCTCCACAGATACATGCGGCTCTTTGGGTCCTCTGCTGCGGCTTCCCATCCCAACGCTGGCTGGCTCCGCCCCTCGCCCTCACCTCCCTCGCCTGGCCTGAGAAGGTAAGGGGAGGGAAGGGGATGGAGAAGCGGCGGGGCTGATTCTCCATCGCCTCACTCTTGTTGGAGCTTCTTCCAGCCCTTGTTGGTGCTGGGCATGCCTAGTCGCTTGCGGAGATGTATAACCTGCTCTCTGCCCCGAGACACTGGCCCGACCTGGCCACAACCAATGCCGGCCTCACTAACACGAGGGCTGGTGGGATGGGAATGGGATCCGGGAGGAGGAGATGACGGAACAGGGGACAGGCCCGGAGCGCCCAGCTGCAGCTTTAAGAAGCTCAGGGCAGCAGGAAAAGGGGGCTGGCCCCACCGAACCTTGCACAACCACCCCGGGGGTAAGGCTTGGAGAAAGCGGGAGCATCCTCATCAAAGACACTCACCTGTCAGCTGGTCTCCCTCTCTCTCCCTCTCTCTCTCTCTCTCTCCTCTCTCTCTCAGAAAGCCAAGGCTGGGCCAAGCCGACAAGCTCTCTTTGGGGCTCTTCGCTACTACTTTTCTTTCTTCTTTTTGAAATCTGGGCTGGCTGAGGAACAAGCGTAAGCAGTGGCGGAGGCTTCCCTCCTCCTCCTCCTCCTCCCCGTCCCCCTCCTCTTGCAACCCCGACTGTCTGTGGCGGGGCTGGGAGGGTGTGCACGAGCGGGGAGACCCTCCTCAAGCAAGTGATCATCTGCCCCACGTTCGCCTTTGCTGTGCTTTGGCAGAGCCCAGCCGCTCGATTGAGGAGGGTCTCCCGACTCGTGCGCACCCTCCCAGCCCCACCACAGCCAGTCAGGGGGTCGCAAGAGGAGGGGGAGGGAGAGGGGGAGGAGGGTCACCCGAAGGGAAGCCTCTGCTGTGGCTCACGCTTATTCCTCAGCCAGCCCAGATTTCCAAAAAGTTGCCAAGAAGAAAAAGGAGTAGCAAAGAGCCCCAAGGAGAGTTCACTGGCTTGGCAAGAGAGAAAGGAGACACACATGAGAGAGAGAGAGATACAGAGATACACACCTACCCACACAGACACACAGAAAAAGTTACAGAGAGATGGGGAGAGAGAGGGGAGATACACACACACACACACAGACAGCGAGTGAGCGAGAGATACAGAGAGGGGGAAGAGAGAGGAGAGGGGGGAGAGTGAGACATAAAGAGAAAGGCACAGAAAGAGATACAGAGAGAGGGAGAGAGAGAGGGAAAGCTGGAGAGTGATACAGAGAGGGAGGGAGAGAGAGGGACAACCTGACCTAGAATAATATGCATGTGTGTATATATATATGTGTGTGTGTGTATGCAGAAAGAAAAAAAGAAGTCTCTCTCTATTTATTCCCAGCAGTTATAATCAACATTAAAAACTTATCACTATCTCTTCAAGTAAAACCAAGCAAGGCTTCATCCCATACCACAGCCCATTTTTTATAAACCAATATCTAGAACCTCATCTCTCCATATTAATTAGTAAAAGGCTGATGGGTGATTTTCAGTGAGCATCATGGCAAACGGACATCCCTAAAATAGAGGGGCAACACAGAAGATGAAAACAGCAACCAAAGGCTCAATTCAGACTTCCAAAATCTCTCTAGAGAAAGGAGAAATCTGAAGATTACCGACATTACTCCAGACAGCTGGATTTTTAAAGCAGAGGGCAAGAACTGTATTTTTGCAGCTGGCCTTGCGATCAGCTGGCATGATTTCACTAAGCTTTTAGTCACTAACATAGCCTATGCCAGGGGTGTCAAACTAATGACCCGTGGGTCAGATGTGTCACATGAATGTGAATGGGGAAAATGTGAATGGGGAAAAAAGTTGTGAAACATCACGTGACAGCAACGTGACATGGCGAGTTTGGCACCCGTGGCCTATGCAGACTCTGGATTCACCTGAAGCTCACTTCTTAATCACTTTGGAATTATTATTTTAGTTGCATAGGATGTTTAGGCTGGATGTGGTATTTTTATTTACCTATTGAGTCCTTCTTGAAGACCTGGGATAGGTAGCTGTTATTGTTTAATAATATTAAAGGCATTGTCAAAAGATGTAAGCTGTTCCAATAAAGCTGCCTTTTACAATTGACTGGTGATGATTTTGTCAATGCTTATGGTGTTCAAGTAGTGCTCCAGATGTTTTGAGATTGCACCCAAAGCGCCTAACACTGTATTGTTTGCTTTCTTTCGCCACATCATCAGCATCAGCATCATCAGCATCATGATGATGATGAGGCAGTTTCTTAAAGATTGAGAACCCTCAGATCAGCAGATCTTATTGAAATCACTGGGTGAGTTATCTTCAATCCTTGAGAAAAGATTTATAAGAAAGGAAACTACAGGTTTAAAGATTTATAAAAAGATTTGTTTTGGATATACAGCAAAAGGATGATTAGTGTCGGCTTTAGAATGTTTTAAATAGATTAAGGACTCAGAAGGACTTGATTTAAGATTTTGAAGTTAATTGAAAAAAAACATTTCCATGGGAAAATATATGTGTTTATATTGTAAACAACTGATAAAGATGACTTTGAAGTTTGGATACTAAAGGACAGGAGAAGGAAATAAATCCATCAATGGCTATCTTAAACAGCGAGCTGCAATGAATGAGCTTAGGAAGTTTATTCGCTATTATAGAAAAATTAGAAGATGTTACTGAAGGTAATAAGTCTCATTAAATAAAACTGAAATTGATTGGAATACGGATCCCAAAATGATAGCCTATAAGAAAGACATGGAAATAATGGATTTACAAATGAAACTGGATAATGATTTAATAATTTTAAAAGACATATAAATATTAAACCAGAAGGGTGATACGGATAATTTCTCTACACTCAGAGGTGAAATCTAGCCGGTTCGCACCGGTTCGGGCGAATTGGTATGGAAAATTTTGATTGGTTCACAGAACCGGCAAATATCACGTCTGGCTGGCCCCGCCCTTGCCCGCCTGCTCACCGCTCGCCCCGCGCAGCGTCCACGCGTGGCCTAGCTAGCCGCCCCCCCCACAGCCCCCAGAGCTTGCCTGGTGCCGCCGCCGCTTGCGTCCCTCCGCTCCCTGCGCGATGTCCACCTGCGTCCTAGCTAGCTGCCCCCCCACAGCCCCCAAAGCTTGCCTGGCGCCGCTGCCGTGGCTTGCTTCACT
>JANHFL010009392.1:70887-103715 GCA_032468155.1 Oxyrhabdium leporinum | reverse complement strand
GTGTTAATGTATTCGCAGAAATTCTAATATTTTAATTACATTCTCATCTGTAGGGATCTCTTTGTTTTTCCACTGTTATATAAACACAATTTCCACCCAGTCACATGATCAAGCCAAGCCTACCAAGCCACGCCCACAGAACCAGTAGTGGAAAATTTTAGATTTCACCAATGTCTACACTGGTTATCCAAAAGAACTTCTTGAAATTGTCAAAGATTTTCTGAGAAGAGACAAAGAGAACACTGACATGGATAACTTCTTCCTGCTGGAATTATAAAAGGGGCTTGATAAAGACAAGGATTTTGAGAGGAAGGACAAACAGAATCTGAGAAAACAGATGTTAATATTATGTCTGAGGGATCTATAGATTGTTGGGTGAAAGACTAAGTAATATAAAATTGGTTTGTTTTATCAAGGTTAAAATAAATGGGTTACTATTTCTGGTGAAGTTTAGTAGTTTGCTGACCAGGTATGGTTTAAAGATTTTATTTGAAGAGAGGAAATAGGAGAATATGTTTAAATACAAATGGAGATATGAATATAAAAGGAAGAATTCAAATTGGATTTAGTACATATAGTTTGCAATAGTTATGTTCTTATTTCTGATAAACCTTAATAATATTAATGTTCAAATAAACATGAAAATAGGAATGATATTGCCTTGAGCGTTTTAGATCATTACTTAAACAATGCCCCTTATGCCATCTTGCAGCCAAATAAGGCAAACATATGCTCTTATGTCCTCTGGATAAAGGAAGAAAAGAAGATGTTATGCAACTTCTATGTTAAGTGCAGGTCTTTACTTTTTTTAGATGATACCTTTCTATTCTATCTTTGTTAGAATGAATTATAAATTTATTTGGATATGTTTGTAACCTGCAACAAAGCATCAAGTTGATTTTCCTACCTCTATTCCCATTTGTGTGTCCAACAACTGGAAGGAAAGGAAAAGTATTAAGGAAAGGAAAAGGAAGAAAAAGTATTAAATAACAAGAACAAACAACAATAACAATTTTATATTCGACTTCATGTGGGTTTCTACAGACAGAGAAATAGCTTCACTGTTTTCAGAGGATTCATGGATGGTGGGGGGGGAAGGGGAGGTTCGAAGTCTTCATTTAATTCCATAGAAATGCAAAACGATGGCATTCATTCTTCCCTACCTAAAACGACAATAAAATTTCTCCTTGTTGTGACTCTTTGCCAGTTATGTCATTGTAATTCTCTTGAGCTCTAGAGAAAGAAAGAGTTGCTAGCTTTTTAGCTGCAGTGTTATGGCAATAAGCTCTTTGATTCCTTGACATTGCAATGAGGCTCTGGCTTTCTAACATTTAAATAAACAGTATGCAAAAATAACAAAGCAATTAATGTTTCTATTGCAAATGTGAAAATCCTAACCTCCATAACTTTATGGAAATGATTCCAAAGAAATAAATGTGGACTCAAACCCACATTTTATGGATGTGAGAAACAGGTTTGCCTATAGACATTCTAAACATCATTGTATAGTTAGTGCAATAAAGTAAGGTATGCAAATAGTAAACACCCCAGTTTATAGGTTAATCCTCATTAAAAGCAGCCCCTTATATAACTCTCAAGTTACAGATCATTTTCAAGAAACTGCTGGCACATCACATTTTAATTGTGCCCACTATTTTAGACCAAAATAAAAGATCTGAACTGGAATTTGTTGGCATTAAAGGAAAATAGATTAAACTTATTTGTTTCAGCTAGGCTTTTAAACTTAGTAGAGTAGACTAGAGAATCTAGAGCCAACACAATACTAAAACAAGTAACTAAATAAATCTCAGAGCACTGTTGTGGAATTACTCTAGGTTCTACTTCATTTACATGCATGGTCTAAGATTATCTTTCCATTTCACATAAATATTTTGACTGCTTGGGCATAGATTATAGGACTAAGACTAAAATTATATGACAGCTGGGTCAAGAATTATTGCTGAGGTTAAAACAAGGTTCATTTCCATTTTTCTCCTTTTTAGGGTGGGTTTTGAATGGAGACAAAGGTTCTCTGCTCACTTTTGAGTTTTACTTCTGGGTCTGAAGAAATAAAAGCCTTCAAACAAATTATTTTCCTTCAGATTGCTATGGAAATCAATCAACGTCCAAATGAGCACTGTTTACCAAAGAGACAGAAAGAAAGAAAAATACCAGATTTGCTGCTGAAGGAAAGATTGAGAAATAATAAGATTCAACTTATATTCATGCTTTGATACTACCATCAATCAGTGGCATACAGCTGTCTTCAGATGGCAATATGGTGATACTATTAATTAGAATTCAAACAGTCCATCCAGGACCTTTTAACAGCAATTGTACAGAAATGACGTAGATGAAATTTCAACTAGCATAAAGATCAGGGTTTGAGAAAATATTCTTCTACTACCTTCCTTCATGCAAAGAGGAAAGCCAATAAAAGTTGACAACTCTTCTTTTATTGTGGTTACTTCCCTCATACAATTATTATTAAGAAATGTCCATGTTAACATGATTAAAGAGTAGTTATGCAAACATTATTCTGGCAGTCCCTTTAGTAAGTAAATGCCCTTGGTTATAGAAATATGTTTCCATTCACTACCAAACATACCATTAATACCATTAATTGCTATAACGTCAAGGTTGCCATCATTCAAGACCATATTAACTACAGAGCTCTATAGCACATCTAGTATTCTCTCTAGAGAAATGTAGCTTGCTAGAAAAGGTAAAAATGGCAAGTCTGCAGCAAGATAAGGGAAGCAATAAAGTGGCAAGTAAGATGAAAAACTGAAGATATGGGACCAAATTACACTGCTAACACAATAACAGAGAAGCATATTATTGAAAATGATCATGAATCTACTGTTCTGTATAAAGCATTCTTATTGCTCTTGCTTTATATTTAATCATTCACATCAAATGAGGTAGGTTAAACTTTTGTTTCTATGTCTGTGTTAGTTTATGCATAAATTGGACTACTGAAACTGATGCAGGAGTTCATCCAGTCCTTCATGTTACAGCCTCCCGAAGAGGTAGACTAAAATTAAAACAATGTAAAATGGGCCAATTAATAAGTTCAACATAAGATACCCAACATGAAGGCAGAGCAGAACAGCAGAAATTTAGTGTCAGCTGTAAAGTTTCACTTACTCTAGAATGGATTTCCGAAAATTCCCCTCCTATAAATATTTTATAGCTAGATTAGAAATTACAGATTCTGTATAGAATATATTCTTCATGATCACTAATACTAAAGATTTCTGGATTGAACTTTAACCTTTACATTTCTATAAATATATGTAGTTTTTCAAAGAATTCAAACAGCTACTCATAATTGTGGATCTGAAGGTCCATCCAATATTGAGTCTTTATAATGCTGCTGACTTTAAATGTGACCAAATACAGATAATGCACACGAAGATAAGTTGAACCTATTGAGCTGGTGGATAGAATATTATTATTGTGCCAGGGTTATCCTAAAAAAATACAATTTAAATGTTGTGTATTACTAGCAGTCAAGAAACACAAAAATAAGAGTTAAACTTGTTAGCATCAAAAGCCATTGCAACAATTTCCTTCAACATCTCCATATTTCCCTTATATCAAGGTAAGTAAGTAATGCACAATGATTCAATTCTATGCATAATCAGACAAGGCAGGGACAGTCACCAACTACAACCCCATGATGCATCAGAAATCTGAATCGGTCTATAGTCTTAATCTGAAACAAACACCATCTCTAATGCCTCTGCTTTACTAATTAAATAGTTCACCACCAGAAATCAGGAATTTTTAGTTCTGGTGTTTCATTTATAGAACTTCCAAATCATAAATATATCTTTGAATTTTTTTTAATTAACTTCCAGAAATGAATTAAAGCCTTTCTGTTTTTGTTTTTATATGTTTATTCATGCATTTTTTGTTTTCATTATGTTTTAATCCAAACTGTATGTAAATCAACTTCCATCTTCTGGTGAATGGCAATATATTAGGCCATTTGCAAAAAAAAAGTAGAAGAAGGGGAAAAAAGATTTTAAAAAATTAAAGATACAATGCAACAACTCTAGATTCCGGTATCCCTCAAGAATGTAACAACATCCACAGTTTACAAATGTAAGTAATGAGTCATAGTGCCAGATAGAAAAAGAAGTGATATCTCAGTTACCAAAGACAATCAACACACATCCGAAGACGTTTGAACAGAGGCCCCTGGGTTCCATAGAGTTTGAATTCAACTCTTATTGTGGGAACAATGTTCCTAATGGACATTGCATGAAGTGAGTAAACATTTTGAAGGGAGAGAGACATGAGGAAAAATAAATAAAAGTGAAACCCTAATCCCAATCCCAATAAAACACCTAAAATAGCAAAACACTAGATAATAGTGCATAGTGAAATTCTAGTTTGAACCTGAATTGCCACCTAACCTTAGAAATGGCTTGGAGAATCCACATAAACATTGACAATCAGAGGGACCGATGTTGGCTCTTCACACAGTTCAGAATGCATATAATCTGGTGATTCCTCTCATATAGAGACCAATTATTCTCAGTAAATCCTGACCCATATGCCTTTGTTGATTGTACTGGGCAGGCTGCAAGGTAGTATAAGATGGCCTTCCTTAAGGATCACAGGGAACATAAATTAACCTTCCTGATAACAGACACACACTTGAGACAAATAGGGCTTTTATTGATCAACTTTGAAAGTGGAATGAATTCTGATCATTTCCAAGCAACTGAGTGCTAATCTTTCGGTTCATGCACCGAAAGCTGTATGATAGGTGAGAAACAGGTGTGGTCTTTCCCATTGTTTTATATTACCCATGTTAAGTGCAAGCAATTGTTGCACTTCAGCTTTTGAAAAATAAAGGAGCATTGACAGGATTAAAAAAATGGAGAAAAAATCATTGGATTCTCACAGGTCATTATTACTGATTATTTGGATGCATGGTTACATTACTTTTATTAAGATAAGTAACTTTGTTCTCAACTATTGATTCATTATAAGAGAAGAAAGACAGAAGGTTAGTAATGATTGTACAGAGTCAGCATATTGCCCCCAACAATCAAGGTCAGTGGTGGTGAACCTTTTTGGCAGAGTGCGGAAAGGGAGTGCACGTGAGCGCCAGAAACCAGAAGAGCAGCTCTCTGGCACGCCACGTAGGAGCGCCGTAAACCAGAAGAGCAGCTCCCTGGAGCGCCATGTGGGTGCGCCATGAACCAGAAGAGTAGCTCCCTGGCATGCCGCATGGGAGCACTGGGAACTGGAAGAGTAGCTCCCTGGCGTGTCGCGCAGAAGCGCTGTAAACCGGAAGAGTAGCTGCCCAGGTCTTCTGGTTTCTAATGCGCATGCGCATGCGAACACCAGCTGGCTGGAGAGCTGCTCTTCCGGTCTACGGCGCTCACGTGTACGAAGACCAGCTGGTCGGCGTGCACATGTATATCGGGGAGCTGCTCTTCCCGTTTCTGGCACTCCCGCATGCACGAAGACCAGCTGGTTGGCGCGTGCATGTGCGCCGGGAAGCTGCTCTTCTGGTTTCTGGTGCTCCTTCTGGAACCTGGAAGAGCAACAGGCAACGGCTTGCGTGCTCGGAGAGATGGCTCTGTGTGCCACTTCCGGCACGGGTGCCATAGGTTCGCCATCATGGATCTAGGTCCTCATTTTACTGACCTTGGAAGGATGGAAGTCAACCTTGAGCCTGGTGAGATTCGAATTGCCAAATTGCAGTCAGCCAGCAATCAGCAGAAGTAGCCTGAAGTACTGCATTCTAACCACTATGCAACCACAGCTCTTAATATACTTGTGTGAGAAAATAATGCCTTTTATTTATTTAATTATTTTCTATGGCTGCCCATCTCAATCAATGACTCTGGGTGGCTTATGCCCAGATAAATTCAGTTACAGAAGAAATGCTATCAAATTTGATCAAAAAGTATTTACTGGGAATGCTGAAAATTGTTCTGCAAATATATTTGGAGATGTTATTTTGGCTCAGGCTTATCTAAGTGTTCTACAATTCTCCTACTGGGAGATCTTCTCATAAATGATTTACTTATTGGTAGCAAATGATACTGTCATTGAGATACTCACCCGTTCCATGTAGGATGTTTCTTTGGATCCAGCTATTGGGTGATCTACTTTCTGTCCTGGATTTAATTCTGCAACATAAACAGGGTTGTGGCATTCATTCATAAAAGAAACATTGAAAATTACTTAATACTGAATCAAGCCATCAGTCTTCAATATTCTTTGCACTGGTTGGCAGAAGCTGTTCTGAATTATAAACAGGGTAGGTTATACCAGACCCAGGCTACTAAAATCAAGATAATCACTGACTATTAGTAAACAATCAGCGTTTTCTGTATTGTTTTGTTACTTTCTACTGATTGTCCTGATCTTTACAGCAAATCTAGTAGTCTATCATAGGAGCTTTTCTTAATGTGATCTGAAGAGATGGGGGGGGGGAATTTTTAAAAGTCAAATTACTCATGGAAAGATCTGGAAATGCAGGAGCTGAACCTGAAATATTTTGCATGTGGTATGTGTACTGCCAATGAGTTATTATGTTTCCCGATATACTGTAGAGCTACAGCTGTCCTTCACATGGCACTTGTCTGTATTCAGTGGATATAGGAGAAGGAATGCCAGAGCCCGGGGCTGAAGTCAAAAGAGAAATCAGCCTAGAGTCCCTATGTAGCCAAAACAGACTTAGTCCAAACTCTCTTGAATTCCGTTGATCCTTATTTAGCACTAAAATAGCACTAACCATTAGTTGAGTAGAGTCCTGTGCATAGGCATGAATTGTAATAAATCAGTTTAATTGGAACTTTACATGTGATCCTGGTCTTTTTGTGCCTGACATTTGATGATGAAATGGGGTCCCGTTTTACATAGTGTATATTCTTTTGTGGGAAATGCTCTTCCAATCTACCTGGTGAAGCCAGGTTGATTTGCTAATAGTGGTATGCATTCTCTACATATTGCCACAAGGAGAACTATGGAAGGTGGGAACTGCCATAGGCACAATAGCATTAGGAAGCATAGCTTTCCCTTCCTGAACTTACCTGAGATTTAGTTATAGCCCCAGCTGCAGATACTTGGATGCTGAAGCTCTGGTGGGCCTACAATTCTCCCTACATTGTTGTTCTCCCCAATTAACTTGTTGTTTTTGCACACTTTCTTTCTCCAAACTTGCTGCCACTTGCTGTCACTTTCTATGAGTCCTCACTTATATGCTATACTTTTAAGTCCTCTAGCCATACAGACAGGCACCAAGAATAATGTTGAGAGATTACAAGAGTTGTGTTCCTATTATGCTAACCCTCAGAGAGTGAACCATTACTCTCCATGGTTTAGCCCCATCTTTGGATAGCTAATGTTTCTAGATCTAGAAATTTCATTCACAGCATGCCATAGCAGTTAGTAATGGGAAAGATATTCTAATAAACCTAAATTAATACAGATAGTCCTCAACTTACAACTACAACTGAGCCCAAAATTTCTGCTTCTAAGTGAGACAGTTTTTAAGTGAATGTTGCCAGATTGTATGACCTTTCTTGCTACAGTTGTTAAGTGAATCACTGCAGTTGCTAAGTTACTAAGATGATTGTTCAGTGAATCTGGCTTCCCCAATGACTTTGCTTGTTTGTCTCAAGGTTACAAAATGTGATCACATGACCCCAGGATACTGCAACCGTCATAAATCTGAGTCAGTTGCTAAGCGTCTGAATTTTGATGACATGACCATGGGGATGCTGCAGGGGTTGCAAATGTGAAAAATGATCATAAGTCACTTTTTTCAGTGCCATCAAGGTACTGCATTTCTCAGCCTGCATTTCTCAACCTCAGCAACTGTAAGATGGGTGAATTTCAAGATTCAGAATTCTGGGTGTGAAGAGAGCTCTTGTCCAACAAACGGGGCACAATAGTCTGACAAAGTTTTATATAGTATGTACAGGTAGTCCTTGTTACAACAATTTATTTAGTGACCTTTCAAAGTTACAATGGCACTAAACCTTAATGACCGTCTTTCTCACGATCACTGTAGCATCCCATTAGTCATGTGATCAAAATTCTGATGACTGACAACTGGTTCATATTTATGACGGTTACAGTGTCCTAGGCTTTTGCTTGCGAACTGCTCACAAGCAAAATCAATGGGGGAGCCAGATTCACTTAACAATCATGTTATTAACTTAACAACTGCAAGAAAGGTCATACTGCATTTTGCAGTTTCATCTTGTCAGCACTACCTGCTTTAGAACTTGATAAAACCCTAGCTGAACTAAAACAGAGGATTTGGGATCTAGATAGCCCAAATGACAGTGCTCTAGACTCTTGTCCCTTTTATAGCAAAATCACTTCTCTTCCCTGGACTGTTCCTAGATATTTCTTTAATACCTTATATATGCCATATGCCAATTTGATGCAAATTAGGGTACTACTTATCAGGACAGCAACTGGTAGATATATAAACCTCCCAGACAAAAGCCTAAATCGTTTCTTATCAGGCTCAGAGGTACAATCTCTCTCGCATGCGCTATTAAAATGTCCATTGTACACCCAATGATGATCAAGCTTAGTACTTCCAACTGTTACTAGTTGTAATTGCCACTGCAACCAGGAGGCCATCATCCTTTTCCTGGGTGACTACTTTTCAGAAATCTCTAAGGGTTCTTATCAATAGCTTTAGCCATCAGAAACCATCTGGTTCCTCTCTCATGTTGTTGTTAGCTGTTAACTGCTTTAGGATTTTCTCATAATTTTTAAAATCCCTTTTTATCACTGATGTATTGTACAGGTAGTCCTTAACTTACAATCATTTGATTAGTGACCATTCGAAATTATGACACGAAAAATAATGATTTGTGACCATTTTTCATACTTGCAAGTATTGCAGCATTCCGGTGGTCACTTGATCATAATTCGGACACTTGGCAACTGGCACGTATTTATGATGATTGCAGCGATCGCTTTTGGTGATCTTCTGCCAAGCAAAGTCAATGGGGAAGTCACATTTACTTAACAACTGTGTTACTAACTTAACAACTGTAGTGATTCATCTCACAGAAAAGTTGTAAAATGAGGCAAAGCTCACTTAACAACTGTCTTCCTTAGCCATAGAAATTTTGGGCTCAATTGTAGTCTTAAGTCGAGGACTACCTAAACGCTGATCTTTTATTGTGTTTGGTCTTGAAGTATAAATAAATTTTGATACTCAAATTTGCCAAATGGAATCTATCCTTCAAGACAATAGTAGACACTAAATGCATCTACTACAGTAAATTAAATTAACTGAAATCAATATAAATTAACACTAACAGTAACTTCATGAAGATAATGAAGATAGGCAATTCTATGCATATTGTCCTGTGAGTAAAGACAAAGAACTGTACTCCCAAGCAAACCCTGATAGGTTTGAGTTGTTGATTGTTCATTTACATTGCTAAATTATAATTGAAAGAATTATATCAGTCTTAACAATAAATCAGTAGCCTCATCTTTAGGTATTCCAAGGACAGAAGTAATATTACATGAAATGTTTAAAATATTTAGACTATATTTCCATAGTTGAAATCCACAGAATTTAGGACAATTTTAAATTTATTATCGTGGCTGTTTTTACAATTATTTGATTGAAATGTTTTATTATCTTTCATATATGGATTTTATATACTACACATTTAAAGTAGTATGTACAAAGTTTTAGACATGCAAGTAAGTTCACATTTAAAAATTGGATCAATTTTACAATCATTTCAATTTTATGCTTCCTAAAGGTCCATAAAAATAAATAACAGTACATTTTCTGTATAAATTAATATCTAAAACTCTCGATATTTCTTGATAGGATGTACAACAAATCAATAGACCTAGTAATCCCAGGTTTTACAAGGACCATGGTAATCCTCGTAACAGATCATTCCTAGTTTAACATAACCTCTTTGGCAAGAACATTATTGATCAACCTAAGTTATCTTTTGAACAGCATGAAATACCATATGAGACATAATCTTTTAATTATCATAATTATATTGCACTTAAATATTTCAATTCACCTATAACAATGTTCCCAATTCTACATCAAATCATGTCTTGATGTAGCAGATTAAAGATGGGGAGGGAAGTCCACTAGTCCTAAATGTTTGCTAAAAAGCATATGGAAGCTTATACATGAGTAAATTGGCATTATGCAGGTGTAAAATGGAAAATGGGATCTTAGTGAAACATAGGAGAGAACAGATTTTGTCCATTGCATCCAAAGTCTGCTAAACTGTACATTGTCAAAGTAAGACATCTCAGCTCCTATCTCCTTTTATCCTTGTTTACTTCTCTTCTGTCATGTTCTCATTATACTCTAAATAATAACAACAACAGTAATAATAGCATCCGGAAGACTTCAAGAAAAAATATTTAAATTTCTTATATAGATTTGTCATTTCTTCCAGTTCCTCTTCCAGGACTAGTACTAGAGTGAATTAAAAAACCAAGCACTGAAATCTATTTTAGAAAATATGTAACAGCGCTAGGAATTAGACACTGGGTACTATAAATCAGATTTCAGAAGCAGGTATTAAAATGAATAAGCAAAAAGCATTTACATTAATTCTGTCCTGGAAATCTACCATCCCTAGTCATCTTACTCAGAAGTAGAAATTTAACCAAATACCGTATACTTCTCATTGTTCATATCTTCCAAATAGGGGAAAGGGTAATTTCATTCATTTTTGACCCATATTCTTTTTTAGTAGTAAAAAATGAATTAATTTCCATTTTATTAACAATAATGAGCTGCTTAACAGAGAACAATAGAAAATCTATATTTATCTCTAGCCTATTTTATTTTCTGTGCATTTACTGACTACAATTGATGGATACAAGTATTCACAATGAGCTTCCAAAAAATGGAGGAGATAGATTGTTAAACTGGGACTCTAACCATCTTACACAGACAAACAAAATCTTTAGTGGAAAATAACATAATTTTCAAAATATATTTTAGGACCAGTTGCTCTATCAGAGAAAACGTCTAATATAATTTTCTGAAATATAATGCTTTGTGTCAATATAGCATATGTTACTATGAAAATAACACCAGTACTAAGGCAATAGGTTATAGGTTATAGTTTTTTGAATGATTCCCTCAATAGATTTCTAAAATGAAAAGCTGAAGAACTCGGTACTTTATTTAAAATTCATTTTGAGAATAAATAATTTATATTGTATTAATCTTTGTAGGCATCTAATGAAATAGATTTTTACATTTGAAAACTTGTTCAGCAATAACCGTTAATCCATTCAGGTATCTAGGTCTTTTTCTCTCCTGCAACATGCTAATAAATTACTTTTTAAATGATTCTATCATAATCATGCCTCTGCTACGACTATGCCAGCTCTCTAAAGTTAATAAAATAAGGTAGTTTTGGATGGAACTTTCAGTGTCTTGTTGAATAGAAACAGCTGAAAGCTTTAGGCTACAATCACAAGTACAAGTCAACTTCAAGCACAGAACAACCAAGCTAATGTACACAGATTACTCATATTTGCATTGCGTAGCTCTTAACTCACAGATTTCAAAAATAGACCAAATATGTTTTTGCATGCTTTTACTAAAAACAAAAATCCAGTAATAAGAATGAATTTGCAATTTCACTTTCTGAGAAGATAACTTCCCAACATTGTTTTTGCCTTGCTATTTTTTCAAAGGTCTTTTAAATCTTTCTTGCAGACAAAGTTTAGGATTTATTCATTTCCACTGGGATCTTTAAACATTGCATAAAATGTTAAAATGCTAGTTGAACTGCAAACATTTGCACTATATTTGAGAAGATATCTAGCAGGTCCAATCTCCATTCCAAATGGCAGAAGTTTGTGAATGGACATGTTACTAAACTCAGCACATAAGAAAGGAATAAGGGGGTGTTAAATATACTTCTGGCTTTATAGAATTATTTTTTCAACTAAAATTCAGACTTCACATTACAAATAATTGTAGAAGAATCTGTATAAAAACCACTAGCAAAGCCCATAGACACAACTGAAGGTATGACAAGCAAACACAAATCTACCCACAATGACAATATTCAACATTCCTGTCTGCACACACAGTTCCTATATAAATCTGAGCCCAAATATATCAAGCTCTTAAAATGAAACATACTGCAGGGAAAATATATCGTTGAATTCCAGAGCTGTTTCTCTTACACTCCCCGCTCTACTACCTCTTATCTCCCAAACACTGAAGTACAGCAAAAGTGTAAGAGATGATGTCATCATAGGCCTGTATGTATTCCTGCCTGAGCATCTCACCACACGTATCACATATAGAGCATCTCTCCTCACATGCAGTTGGATGCCTTACCAAGCTTCATAAAGAAATCCGGCATGTCAGCAACGATCTTTGATGCTACCCAAAAGCTAGTTTGTCTACTGATCTCCAGTTATCACTCAACCAATTTGTCCCCTTTTTATTTCTCCCTATTGACTATGCCTTATGGAAGGGGGGACAAACTCACTTTAGCTTTCCTGCAACACGGGAAAGAAGAACCAGCAGCAAATCAAATGAGGTTAGTTATTGGTTCCTTCTCCAATTTCTTTCTTTCTTTCTTTCTTTCTTTCTTTCTTTCTTTCTTTTTTTCTTTCTTTCTTTCTTTCTTTCTTTCTTTCTTTCTTTCTTCCTTTCTTCCTTCCTTCCTTCTTTCTCTTTCTTTCTTTCTCTCTCTCTCCCTCTCTTTCTTTCTCTCTCTCTCACACACACAAACACATACACACATGAAAGCCAGGTGAAAGAGACTGGCATCTCTAAACTGGCAACAGGCTGAAATTAACCCCTTCCCACTCCCTAGGTGTCCCCAACCTATTCTCATCAACACTGCGGTGCAATGCTACATATACAGCTGATTTCTGAATAATAATTATTTACCTTTCCCAATACCATCCCCCTAGTTCTAAATTACACTCTCTGCAGTAGGGAACACCATCCATAATGGAGACTTTAGCATCCTTGACAAGACTGGCAAATAGGATAGAAGGTTCAAATGGAGGGAAATATGAGGGCTGGATAAGTGAAGGAAGGAAGGAAGGAATTCCTACCTCCAGAAAAGCTCTGTGGGTTGCTGACTTCTCCTGCTGCTCTCCTGCTGCCTCTGTCACAACCGATCAGCTGATATTTACCTGTGAGGTAATGCACACTGTGTAAGGTCACCACGCACCCACTTGAACAATATACAAAGCAGGAGGGGCGCACAGAGATCCAACTGCTTGCTGTTGCCGCTTACCGCTCTGAAGAGGGGAAGATGTACCGCGCACAGGCTACTGCTGCTGTTGCCGCTGCTACTGCAGCTCCTGGCACATGCTGCAGGTGTCATAGCTGAAACTGCCCTGCTTCAGAATGTACTCATTTTGCTTTTGCACATGCCCAGAGCACCTCGTGCAGCCCAAATGAGCATGTGCCAAGCTCAGGCGCATGCCCAGAAGGTACCTGAAGTCTCCGTGAAGCCATTGCCCTCATCAGCCCTTTGCCCTGAGTTCCGCGGGAGATCCATTCACTTTGCCCAAAAAGCGTCCTAGTGATGCGGAAGAAACGGAGGGACAGGGAGGAGCTGAGCATGGAGGGAGAGGAGCTAAGCAAAAGGATGACGTATTGCAAAAGCAGAGGAGCAGAGCGAGGGGGGAGAGTCGGCTAAGGGGATTAGCCAAGGCGAGGGGTCTGGCGGAGGACCCGGGAGTTTGGAGGAGATGCGCAATGGCGCGGAAAAAGAACATTGGTTGGGGAGGGAAGGGAGGAATCGCGGGGACGGGGGCGATGGGGCTAATCGGAGGAAGATCTAGGTTTTTGCAGGGGGAGACAAAGGAGCGCTGAAAAACTGGGCGACGGAGCTTGGTCTGCGTCTGAAAAGAAGCGGGAGGGGAAAACAGACGCGCGATAGATGTGGAAGAGCGCAAAAGCCCGGGGAGTAAACGAGCGGAAGGCAGGTGGGGTGGCTTCGGGTGAGCCTCGTTATAAGACATATTGGCGTCAGGTTTCTGATCTCCCGTCTGGGCTTCCAAATCTAGCAAAAAGAGAAGGGAAGGGGAGCCCTGACGCGACAGGTCCTGGGAGCCCCCCGGCTCCCCTGTCCGGGAAAAGCGTTGCTTCTCAGTTCCATTTGTTCCTTTAAGCCTTTTGTTTTCCAGCCCGTTCTCGGAGTTTTTTCTCGCTCGTCCTTGCCAGTTAAAAACGACTCCTTGGCTAAGGTCAGAAACTCTGGCTCCAGGAGCAAATGGTGCTATTAAGGTGCTTGCCCCGTCTGACAATAACAGCTAGATAACCCTTGAAGAGACGTCATCGTTTGGAAAGACTCAGCAAAAAGAGGGAGGGGGTTACATCGATGGGTAGCGACGAATTGGTGAAAGAAGAAAGGCACTTACTTATACTGGCATGGTTTTGTTGGCTGCTATGCATTATCTGAAGAAAGCCAATAGGAAAACGAAAACAAGATCTTCCTTTGAGGCTGCTCACTTTTCCAAGCAGAATTTAAACCATCCATGCGAGAATATTTGTGGGGCTGATAGTAGATAGAAAACGTGTGAAACTACCTTAATATCTTCTAGATAGAAACACAGCATATAAATAGATATAATAATAAGAAGTCCATTTCTCATGTCAATCATTTAAATGCAAAAAGGCATATTGACTGCATATATACCCCATTGTAAAATAACCAACCCTCAACTATAGCATTCCAGGATAAAGTGGCATTCTTAACATGCTTACAAATCTTATTGCACAGCTGTCCTGCCTTACTGAATTTTATGAGGAATTTAGACAATAACATCTTCCATTTATAGCCAAGACACACACTGTCTTGTACATGTCCACTTTTCCATTGCTTTTTTGTTTTTTTTGTTCCCAAAGAAAAATATTTTAAGAAAATAGAACAGTGGAGGACCTTCTGATTAATGCTAGGAAGGCTGCTGTTTATGTAACTTATATGAAATTGCAAAATGCTATCATTTAATATACAAGGTTGGTTTTTTTCTTTTAAAAAAGTGGCGTTTTTTTGTTAGCAATAAACTACCAAATACCAAAACTTCTACCTCTATGCTAATGCTTTGCACCCCCAAATGATGAGTATAGAAAAAAGCATAAGGAGGCACTAGTCCAGAAGTAATACCCATTTGGGAAGGTTTGTGTTGCATTTTTTAAAGGATGCCACTGGGCAAAGCTTTCATACCTGCCTAGTCCTGATTAAATTAGTTTTAACCATTAGAAAAGTGAAGCATTCACCAAAAGCTTGTTGTGATAAAGTCTGATGTAGTTTAATATGCTAGAAACTAGGAATGGTGAATTCCACGTCCTCTGAAGGCATCAAAGCCAGCTGGGTGAATTTGGGAAGGGGAGAGATAAAAATCAAATAATAATAATCCTTTCTTTAAAAAAACAAGGTCCCAGTACCAAAGGTGCTTTTTCAAGATGCAGCTGGACTTTCTGGGTTTTTTTCGAAGATGTTTCGCTTCTCATCCAAGAAGCTTCTTCAGCTCTGACAGGATGGTGGGGAATGAAAGAATTTATATAACCCACCATCCCATCAGAGCTGAAGAAGCTTCTTGGATAAGAAGCAAAACGTCTTCAAAAAAAAATCAGAAAGTCCAGTTGCCTGTTGAAAAAGCACCTTTGGGACAACCGATGACTGAGAATCTCCATAGAGATATGATGCTTTCTGATCTGATGGAGAGAATTTCAGAGTTGAATATAAAACTGTCAAGATCTTCATGGATGGAAGCTATTATCATTTTATCAATTTGAATGAAATTTCCTGTTTCAGGAGGAATCTTTTTGCAATGTTTCTAGTGGCAAGCTCATACATTTTTTTAATTTTTTTTTCTTCCCATTCCCTGTTGCTTTACACATTGAACTATGAATCATAAAATTCTTTGTTTCCTCTCAGCTGTTCCAGAAAGAGAGCAGACTGCTAAAACTGTTCATCCCCCCCCTCCCCCCAATGGCCACCTCTAGATACACTGGGCTTAAATTCTCCTTGGAGAAGGTGACAATGAGTTATTTTACTTAAAGTGGAGGACTAGGAACCCATCATCATGTGACCAGAAATCAATTGGTGTTCTGCAAATTCAAATCCAATTTTGAATAATTGTTTATCACACAAAAACCAATCATCTGATCAGCATAAGCTTGTTTAGCCCAGAGAATGGAATTGTAAATGAGGAAGTACAATTGCAGCCTTCAAATTTCTGAAAGATTGTCATAGAGAAGATGGGACAGAATTGTTTTCTGCTGCTCTGGAAAGCAGGACTTCAGTAGAAAGAAATCTGCATGGAAGCAGATTCTGACTAAATAATAAACTGTTCTAACAGCACTATTCAGTAATGGGATGGAATAGCCTAGGACAGGTGTGTCAAACTCCATCGTAATGGCAGCATCACATGATGTATCAGGACTTGTCTCCCCTTCACTAAACTGGGCATGGGCACGGCCACTGTGTGATGCATCTGGCTCGCGGGCCGGACGTTTGACAGCCCTGGCCTAGGACATGGTAGAGTTTATTTCAGTTGAAGAATTTAAGCAAAGCTTAAATCTTGTTTCCAGGGCATCCTACATGGCAGATCTTGCGCTCAGCAGGAAGTTGGTTGTGGGATAGGAAGCTGGTGCTCTTCAGAAGGTTATATCATTGCATCTGTTAATATTGGCATGGTCAATAGAAGGAAACAGTGGGAACTATAATTGAAATTATCTATGCCTTCTAGCTATTGATCTCATTGCTTAGATTTATAATACCATGACAATAATCAAAACCCTTCAACATTCACTTCAATGACAAAACACAGTGATTCTTTTAAAAATTGAGGAGTTCATTTTTTTCAATGTCTTCCTAGACACGTTTTCCCCGCCTCACTTCTCATATAATTATTGGAGCTGTGTTGTTGCTTTAATTCATAATTATGTCTTGTTTGAACTATTTGGCTGTGTTATTAATTTACTACTATTTCCCCCCACAGTTTGGAATGTAATTCCAGATGAAATTCTGTCATAAATAATAGATATTAAGCAGATTGGCTTCACAAAACCACCTGTTTTATAGGTACATGTGCAAAGTTTTTTTTATGTTAAATCTTTGGTAAGGGATTGTTTTACCCACCAAACACTAATCCTAAATCCTAATCCTAAATCAGTGAAGCAAGAAGGGAGGTTATTACCCCAAACAAGTAACAATTTATCAAGAGGCCCAACCCTGTTTCCTGTAGCCTGACTAGGTTAATGTGTAAAAAAAAAAGTGCCCTCGCTAACTGATTCTGTGAATGGCCTCTTAACAAGATGATCATCGTTGTCTATACCTTTTTTGTTTCCTTCCGAACTCACCAGTTCAAATATGGATGACCTAGAGTACCCATTTGATTTGCCTTTTTAGAAACACAGTGTGAGTCATTGAGAAACATCCCCAACATATACACTCACGTACAGAAACCTATTCTGTGTGCTTTTTCAGGCACAAAGTTAGAATCTGGCAACATTCCTGGAACTGGCTCATTTAACACATTAAAATGTTGAAGAACAAGAAAATATTCCTTTATTTAATTAAACAAAATATTTTCTTTTCAAAGAAAAAAAGTACACTTGATATTTAGTTATTTAACACTTTGGTCCTGATTCTTTTCTGGTTTGTCCTAATTTCAGATCTGTCTTATCTATGATCTGATAGAAAATCTTTACATAACATACACAAATGATAATGCTCCATAAATCCTACAAGTTATTTGAAAGTTAAATGCAAGGCATGCTGCTCTGCCCATATGAAAATGAGTGTCTGATGCTATGTGTTAAAAGGATCTTGATAAAATCATTGCTTGACAGTCAGAAATCTCACTCACTCTTCATATATTGAGTTGTGAAGAAGAAGGGGAGACAAGAAAAGTGTTAAGGAAGATTTACATTCTGAATTGCCTTCAGTATAATTTTGCCAAAAGATTTGTAAACTGGACGCTACTAAATTTACAATGCTTCCTGGTGTTGATTCTCATATTTTTATCAACGCAATTGTGAAAGGCTTAACTTCCCTCTCCCTCTCCTTGAAGTCTTTGCTGACTCCAGACCCTGCAGTCTTCTTGACAAGATTTTTTTTTATGTGGCTTGCCACTGGCTTTTTCCTAGGGCTGAGAAAGACTGACTGACTCAATGTTTTCAGTTGGCTTTGTGCCTAACTAGAACTTGCAATCTCTCATCCAGTACCTCAATCACTACACCATACTGGTTATCTTTAGCCCTATTAGTATCAAGCACAATTGGGGAATGGGAATTTCCAGGTCTTTATATGTTGCTGGGTGAAACTTTCAGAATTTTTCATTATTGGCTATACCAATTTGGAATGCAGAAAGTTACTATTCTGTAACACCTAAAGAACCACAGGTTCCCTGACCCTGTTTTATAAAGTTGTTATTATCTGTTTTCTATTATCTATGGACTGGAATGCGCTATGTGCCATCTATGTGGATATATGTCCGCATACATTACAAGTTAGAATAACATTTGTTGAAAGGATTCTATAAAAGCTTGAGCCCCATTAGAAATATCCAAACATTAAAGAACAATATGGTTTCTCTTTCTAAATAGGCATTGTTTGTCTTTTGGCCAGTCTTATATTAACTGTAACTTCTCTATGAAACAGCTTTGAATCCATTCAGTGCTATGCTCTTTTTGCGTGAAAGGTGAATTATGAAGTCAGTTCATCCCAGTTCTTCTCCTTCTTTTGTAATATTTTAAAAATGATAATGGGCAGAGATTTGGGCAGATGCAGTTGGAGGAAACTGGTCTACATTCTCTTTCCTACTACCTACAATTATTCCCTCCATGTTCCATTTCAATCACATCCTTCAGGCCCAACATTGCCCCAGGTTCTGCAAAGCATTTCTGCCCTTTCTAATATTCTTATGGCTACTGTGCAACTCAACTTCAACTTTCTATCTCCCCAAATATCTGGAGCTGCCACCCTCTCTAATCCTGCAAGCAAAGAATCCTGTGGCAGATGCATGCCAGCATAGTGTAGATGTCAAGCTCCATGAAGAAGAAGCTGAGCCTCAGTGATGAGACTGCAAAGAAAAGAGAGAAGGTTCACTTGAGTCCACAGCCACAAGGGCATACTCTCCCACCACTGTCAAAATATGCTGTGATTGGTGCTGCCAAGACAGGGATAGTCCATGCTGTAAGCAGCTATGGTGGCTGTGATGCAAATTTACCAGCTGATCTGCACAAAAGCAATAAGAGAAGAAGTAGAGGAGGAGCAGAGGCAGAAGAAGGTGAGAACACATCATACCATCTGCTGCATGTCATCATCGTAATATCCTGTAAGGTTGCAGTTGGAAACATTTTTAGCAGTTGCTTCCATTTAGTAGAGTACTGTATAGAACTATAGGTACTGTATCAGAAGATAAAGAGGATTAGGTACACCACCTCTGAAACTGAATTGATTCAAGACTTCAACCACTATGATGTCGTAAACTTGGAGATCTGAAATTCATTTTAAACTGCCTTGCAGGATCTTTCTGTGAAAGTGTCCTAATTCAATCAACATCTTGCCTGCCAGAAATGGTGAGGCTCTTCAAACCAAATGGATATTCTGACCAAAGCAATTGCAAACTTCTCTCAAGACACTAAGAAGATGGAAGCATCTCCGTCTTCTGTCTATCATTGCCAAACTTCTTGTTTATGATAGACAGTTTCATGGTGCTGTGTTTTAATTTTTGTTTCATGAGTTGCTCTTAGTTTTACTTTTTTTCTCTATTATTATAGCATTTATTTTAACAATTGGAATATTCATATTTTTATTCATTATGAAGGTTGCCATGGAACATGGAATAAATCTACATATTAAATAAATGCTGTTGCATTTTTTTCATGAATTGCATTCTTGTATTTCAATGAAGCAAGTACTATTAAACCAAAAATATTTCCATGAATTATACTTTGTCTTACTTCTTAACTACAATCAGCTTACAATTCATCTTTTAGTCGGATATCTTTTGTTTTAGTTCGAGTGGTAAATAACAAAATCTTGCCTCCCAGAATTTTCTTTTTTCTTTCTTGCAAAATTATTTTAAGACTCTTATGCTATTCTTTCGGGCAATGTTTCACCCTCCTATTTTGATTTGATCATAAACATCAATTAAGATTACCACTTTGTGACTGCAGAATTCAGCTATTTCACCAGTCTTTCAATGTGTCATATTTTAGCAAAATTCCCAGTATTCCGTATCCAGTAGCCAAATAGCTCTACGGCCAAAACCTATTTGTAACACATACAAACAATATTACCATCACCATATTATGAGACTATGCCTGTTTCAAACTGAGGATTTTTTTTCCTTTTTGTTCTTTTAAAGTTAAGGTTCCCCCGCACATGTGTACTAGTTGTTTCCAGCTCTAGGGGGCGGTGCTCATCTCCGTTTCTAAGCCAGCACTATCCAAAAACGTCTCTGTGGTTATGAGGCTGGCATTACTAAACGCCGAAGGCATATGGAGCGCTGTTACCTTCCCACCAAAGTGGTCCCTATTTTTCTACTTGCATTTTTGATGTGCTTTTGAACTGCTAAATTGGCAGTAGCTGGGACAAGAAACGGCAACTCACTCCATTTCGCAGCGCTAGGGATTTGAACCGCTGAACTGCCAACCTTCTGATCGACAAGATCAGCGTCTTAGCCACTGAGCCACCACATCCCTAATTTGTTCTTTTAGCCTACGGCTAATTTTTTTTAGATTCCAGTTAAATGTGCAGATAATCCTTGTTCAGCAACCACCTCATGTAATGAGTGAAAAAACTATGGTGAAAAAGTAACTGGAACCATTCTTTGCAGGTTTATAAAGCAAACGAAAGCTGAAGTAAAATAGTAAATTTGTGGTATTTCACTTAGCAACCACCTAACAATCAAGTTGCCAATCCCAATTGTGGTTGTTAAACCAGGATTATATTGCATATGTAATAAATGCATATCTATTAAAGGACTATAGTAGGGTTGAACTTTTTATTTTCATTAATGACAAGAGGCCAAAGTTTTATCACATAGTTATCTACTCCACATCAGCAAAGTTAGGTTTCTAGTATTCTTGAAATTTAAATGCTCCTAAATATAAATGGCAGGAGATGTGGGCACTTATATCACCAATGCTAATCTCCCTCCAAAAACTAAACAAAGTTCTATCTATTAGTGTCTGTATGGAAGACCTTAAAGACGTCCTGGGGTTATCGACTGCAGTGAGAAAACAAAAAAGCACCTCAGAAGAAGGCAAAGGCAAACTATTCATATTGCTACCATGGAAGTCCACCATGGAAGTATCTATGGAATCACCAGGTATCAAGTTCCGTTGGAGGAAATCTTAACTTTTTAATTACTATAGTATAGGCTTGTATCTACTACATGCTAGTAATTTGAGGTTCCATCTTGTTAGCTTTCTGTAAATAGAAAATCCTGTCAGGAATAATTTGGGATTTGCAGTTTTTGAACAAGAATGTGTAGCTATGAGATGTGTAGCTCAATATAAAACTGTTGCAATTTCCTGAGCTTATAATTATGGATGTTTTCTGTTCTGTTCTTGATGGAGGTAGTATTTTACAGATTTTTAAAAAAATAAAATAAGTTCTGGTAAGAAATTGGCATCAATTGTCATCTCCAATTTTGTGTACTCTATGACAGGTAGGAGAAACACAACAGGAAATGATGCATTAAATAATGAAAGAGGTCAAATTTACATGTTAGCTGCCAAGAAAGTGGTGCATCTAAAGAGAGGGGGAAAGCAAGAGAATGAAACTAGAAGGTGGAATAGAACAATCAGCAAAGTTTTCCTCTTACAAGTTGTTGTGAATGTAAATCTTCTTAAAATAATGTCTCACTTTTTTAACATAACTATATCTTTTTTTTTCAAATAAAAATTGCTTTTCAGATAAGTCCCCAGCAAAGAAACAAGACTTTATACAGTTTTTTGTCCAGAGAAAGATGGAACTGTCCTATGTTGCCATCCATGAAATCATGAAAATTTCTCCTTGTAGGCATTTGGATTTTATTTATAGCCCCTACAGAGGCAGTTATATTTTTCATCTTTTAAGCTATCTTGAGAATTGCTGGAAAGTTGGTTTTTATGTGCAAGTTCTAAATGGAGTTCTACGACAAATTCAGGTTGGCAGATTGTGAGTCCCATTGAGTCAAGTCATACTTAATATTATTTGACTGTTCTGCTAGAGCATTTTTCTTGATCAGAAGTTATAATTGTTGTATATGATGGAACAATATGATGGAACACTGAAATCTGTTGATAGCTTCCCTTTCTTCTATTATCTAGGCCAGATTGTGTGCTCTGTGTTCAAAATAACAAATTAGAGAGAACCAATTGAATTCTGGGACTCAAACTATAGGGGGGGGAAATCACATAATCTTATAGTATCATAATGTTCTTTTATAGCTGGAAGCTAATTGTTTCCTAGATGCCATGAATAAATCACAAAAAAAATATGAATCTAGAAAAAAGGAATATATAATAATCACCGCAGAAAAGATTGAATCACAACATTTGTTCAAAAAGCATATTTTTCTATGTGGAACTGCTACATATGTAGGACATAATATGCATCTATAGATAATGTATTTTCTTCCATGGAATTGTTTCTAAATCATATTAGAATGGTTGGAATGGCATAAGCACACATCCAGAAATCTATATAATCAAATGGCAGCTGCAGTGTGGATGAGGCATTAGGTGATGTATTTTTCTTTATCTTGCAAGGAAAGAGATAGAAATAGATGTGCCCAAGAGGCTAAGCAGAACTGATTATCTTACAGCAGCCACAGCAAATAGATGAGTTAAAGTTTTGTGGACAATTATATGGGAACAATGGATAAAAATAGCAAAGAAAGAATAAGCTGCAGCTGCAGCTCATAAGGAAAAATTATGCTGGGAATTGCAAGCTCCTGTTATTACCTGATTGAATATGTCTAACTGGTGTGTGTGTGTGTGTGTGTGTGTGTGTGTGTGTTTGTGTGTGTGTGTATTTGCTGGTGCATCATAATCTAATGAGCAGCAATATTACAGCAATCCTCTGATTTGAACACAGATATTGAACATTCATTTTTGGTTGACTGACACCTCCTCCGTTGTTTAATCACTGAATTATTATGCAGGTTATCTGCCCCTAATGTTTCAGTGACTGATTCCTGACAGCTAGTGCAGAATTTTATGGTTGCTTTGAAGTCTTTTGCTTCAAAGTGATTGTTTCTAATTATTTTCCCTTTTATGTAATTCCCCTCTCACTTTTTAAAGAGGTTTATTTCAATAAAGTTCTCTTTTTTTTCCTTCAGTGGCATTTTCCAATTAACCACCTGTCTGAATGTATACAATTAGCTCCCTTGCAGCATGTACACATGCTACAGTCCCAAACAGCACTATATGGAGTAGCATTAGATAATAACCCAGACTGGCACATAGTTAAAAAAAAACAACTGATATATTGTTCAGTGGAATTGGAACTAATTCTGCTTTGTTAGTGCTTAAACAGCCACCTTCATTACTAGTAAATTCTGAGCAACATGGACTACAGAGTTTATTTTCAATGCCTATGTGAATTGAGATTGGATGCCTAAGGGCCCATTGACCTTCTGGGTCTAATATATGTTTCAAAACATCAAAACAAGAAATCAATGGTCAGATAACCCTGTAACAAAGGCAACCACAATACAAAGTCATGTATATAAAAATCATTTTAGGATAGATTCATCCAACATTCTGGCCCAATTCCTGCATAAAGAACCAACTTTTCAAGGCCTAACAGGAAGATTTGAAACTTGGGAGGATTGTGGGAGAGATGTTCCATAGGTCAAGTATTACAACAGAGAAGGCATGCCTCTGAAGTCCCACTAAATGATACTATTTGATATATGAAATTTGAATCTTACCCAACTGTTGGATCTTATGGGACAAGCAGAGTAATTGGAGACACATGATACTGCAAATAACCCCACCTGTGCAATGAGGAATTTTTGGAAATGATTAGTCTCTTGAATTGTACTTGAAGCCTACAGAAGCCAGTGTAGCTCCCAAAGTAGCTGTGTTATTTAGCGGTACTGTGGTGCATATCTATAACAGTCTATGCTACCCCGTTCTGGATCAGTTACAGCTTCTGGATAGTTCTTAAGAGCAGCCCTGATGTATTGTGTATTGTGATAGTTCAAATGGGAGGTGACCAAGATATGAATGACTGTGAGTAGGGTGTCTCCTGATCCAGAAAATGATGCATGGCATACAAAATGAATCTGTAAAAGGCCCTTTTGGCTACAGCTGCCACCTGCTCTTCTACCAGGACTCAGTGTCCAAATTGCACACCAGTTCTATCTGGAAGGGTTCCACTCAGTCCAAAACTGTGTATGGAGAGTTTCAGAATCAGGGGACTTCAAAACCACAGCCACCTGGTCTCGTTTGGATTAAGCCAAAGTATGTTCTTCTCTATCCAGAAGCCCATAGCTTCCAGACACTGGAAAAGAACCTCAGTGATATTGCTTGCTTGGTCCAGAGTAGAAATGTATAACTCGGTATCAGTAGCATATTAATGCTATACTTAATTCCATACCAGTGATGATTTCACCCAGCAGTTCCATGTAGATTTTAAGAGTTTCACATTAAAATACCTATGTAAGAAGAATTTCTTCAGAAATCTCTATTGTGCAGTCAAGTTACAGGAAGAATCTGGCACATGGGGAAGTCAATAATAATATGTTGCATTGCAGTCTGAAACTGATTAGAGAATTTTGGACAGAGACTCCATGGACAAGAATTTAAAATAATACTTTATATACTTTAAAGCAAAGCAGTGGATTCATTGATGCTGGTCCAAACAGATCTTAGAGAATGCCGTTTCTCATCCTAATTTACAGTCCATTGAATGAAATTGTGCTGGCTTGTAAAAGGTGATGTTTGGATTAGCTCTATATTTGTTTAAAAATAATCAACAACACCAAGAAAGGAGTATATGTATCAACATACAAACAAATATGTTTGTCTGTGATATGTATTTATGTGTGGATATATTTGAGTTGGAATGGTATATATAACTAGAAGGAGTTTGTTAGATTCCATTTCAACCATTTTGGCTTTATTCTACCACTGCCATCCTAGGAAGAATTCCAGTAAGCAATAGGTCCACAATATGGTGAGAAAAATCAATATGGTAGCCATGATGAAGCAATTGAAGCTCCACCTGTTTTTTATGTACAACATTCATACCACATTCTTTGGACAACCCTGTCTTACATGGACACTCTGAAATCACTCCAGATACTTTGCGGTAGGGTCACGTGAAGTTGGATGTTACAACATTAACTACTCAGATCATCATGCACATACTTCTTAACTGGTTCTATAATAAACTCAATGATCTCCAGGTAAGTTGAAACTACAGCTCTATAATTCAGGTCATGTTGTCACAAATTCCAGGAGGGGAAGTCCCAAACATCTAGAGCAGGTCTAGGGACATAGATCAAATGTGGCCAACCAAGCAGCCCACAGCTTTGTGAAAATTCAATAAATATTAATTATACATTTTTAGGTAGAAATGATCTGTACAAAAATATTCTCAATACGACTGTGGTAAATTGCATGAATGAATCAAAAGATCAATTTCTATGATGTATATGTCTCCAAACCATTAGTACCTGTGTAATTCTATAACAGATGGAGGTTTGTTTGTTTTTTTTAGCCCCAACCCTTGTTGCTGTAACATTCTGACCATCCTTCCTTCCTAAATATATGCCTTGTGTTTGTTTTAGAATAGCTTTGCTGATAAGGAGAGAAGATACATTATAGTTTCCATAGGAAAGAAAGGGAGAAAGATGAGCTGGCAATAAAAATAGCCTTAACAAATTATAGAGACAATTCTGGGAAGAAGAAAAGGAGAAAACTAGAATGGAAGCAATAACCAGTAACATAAATAGCTCTGGCTTCTGAAAATGTATACATTATTGAAAGAACATTATGGGGTTGGTAAATCTGAGCTGAACTTGACAGTATTTATATTAACTAAGGCTTTAGTGGTTCAAGGACATATCCAAGTTTGCTGTTGTTAGGTATGACCTGGAGAAGAGTACCAAAGAGGGAGGCAGAACCTCTGGATCTCACCTGCTCAACCCAGAAGGGTGTCAGAGGATGAAAGTTGAAAGATTTAATACCCCTTCCCCTCAAAGGCTGGCTGCCAATTTGACTGACAGGGGAAATGGCACCAATATCTAAATTCTTCCTTAACTCTAAAATTAAGAAGAAAACAGAGATAAAATAATGCATACATAAGCTAAGTTCATATCATAATTTACAAATATACATACTGAAAAGTTATTTTAGACTATTTTGAATACAGGGAAAAACCTCTCTTGCCCTGCAGTTTAACTTATCAACTAAGTTTTGTTGGGTAAGTGGAACTTGTAATGAAATGAAGTGCAATTACAGTAGTTTCTTGCCAAATAAAGATCAGAAATTGAAACTTCTCATTCTCCTTATTTTATTATACTCTTTAGAAGCACAACTGAAAACATCCCAAAGTGATATCTTGTACTGAATTTCTGACTAATCCTGAGAGTCCACAGCTGCTCTGATCATACCCCTCATCTTTTTCCTTTCCCAATTTCCCATAATACATTTGCTATTTATTAATTGCAACTCTCACAAGGCTGAAATAATTCTGATTTCAAACTTGAGGCAAACATATCTTAAAGAAAATATGAGAATACTTCAAATTTAGCAATATTATTTAGTATGATTTCTCCTTTTATTTAGCAATATAGTTCCACCTTTCTTTAATCCCCCCCCCCCTCCCCTACTACACCTCTAATTGAGCAAGCTGAAAAACAGTCTGGAACATCAATAAAATCATTTTCTGAAAAGAAAAAATGAATATTTGCATATGGATAATTTAGAGCAGACCAATATTACCATCAATCTACCATCAACCTAGCAGTAGGTTCATTACACGTAATCTAATAATAAAGAAAAACAGGCATGACTCACTTCCTTCCTCCTACCATTTCCTCCAGTAATGATGATCCATTATAGGAATTCTCCAAAACAATTGAAATTGATGTCTTGTAAATCCAAGCCAACCAATTATTCACCTTGTTTATTTGTAAGAAATTCTCACTGTTGACAACTGGATAAAAGAAACTTTGCTTTGAATTAATCTGGAACCCCTTCCCATTGTAATCTATAGCCCTGGTGCTCCTTGACAGCTTCCTTTTAAAATAGTAATCAAGTTTGCCATGGTTACTTTGGTGCAGGCTGGCTTGTCTTCTGTGCTTTAATTGTTTTATAATTACTTGTTGGGTATGATAAGCTGCCCAGTGAATCTTGGAGTGTGCAGCTATCATTAAACAAGCAAACAAATAAATAAGAACTCGAATAGTTTCAATACTCAAGCAAGTCAGCCCCAGCCTACTTTCTTACAAATTAATGTTTTTATGTTGTCATCAGTGGATCATAAATTTTACTATGCTTTATCTGTCTTCATTGGTTTGGTAGATAATGGCTGGGAAATATTCCGGGAATATTTTTCAAATTGATCCTAAAATGACTGATATGATTATATAACATGTTTCATGCATGTGTCTAGTAAATATACTCTATCTATAATGAATAGCTAAAATCACATTTTAGATTTACTTCCAATTCTGTAATTCCCCCCAAATCAAAACTGATCAAAGATGGAGTATACTTTGAAAGAGGTCCAGGGGATCCATTTCTTGGGCTGTCAAATTCAAAATAATAACCTTTGAAAAGCTTTGGATGATAGCAAAAGGGATTTTATTTTAGTTTTTTTAAATAAACATGTCATGCCAACCTATCATATTAGGATCTCTTTTCTGAAAGGCTAACAGCTTCTAGCTAGTGATAAATATAATATTTTACCATTGACAGTAAGCATGCAAATAGAATTTGACTTGAGTAAATTCTCCCATTCATTATTAGATTAAATTTAGCACTCTATATTTCCAAAGATGGATCATAAGAATACATGCTTATTCATTGTAGCTAGAGATTTTACTAATTTATCCATATAATTTGCTACCCATTTTTCAGTGTTCCTATAAACATTCCAAAATTGTATACAAAACATAATATTATAGTGTCAACAAAAATGCTTGCATTAAAAACAATACGATTTATGAATCTTAAACTATGTTGTTATACAAAATTAAGGAAGTAATAAAATTATGTCTTATTATAATCAGGTCTTCAACAATGCTTGAGGACTTTAGTCTTTGTTCATTTGAAAAAATTCCAATTCTTATTTATTTATTGCAAGTACTTTTGTGTTGCTTTAACCAAACAAATGTAAGTAGTTTATAAATATAGCATTACAATAGTATTTTCAAAGTATTTTATACTCACATATACATATGGATATCTTCAGCTCCTATTGCTTTTGTCAAAATGATGAAAGAGGTATTGTACTGTTGCATCAAGTTCTACATATTTTGGATATCCATGCAATATCATGACAAATGTACAAGAGAGGAAGGGATTGCTTTGTGATGATGCGACACTGCTCCTGTCTGATGGATCCTCTGACTATATCTATGAATGCTACTCTGTGTGTGTGTGTGTGTGTGTAGGCGCGCACACGTGCATGTACATATGCATATAGACACCATCACCCATTCAACATCAAGAATAACAATAAATCAAGATAAGCAGCACCTATACACATTCTGGGTACGTACTTCACTGTCTCCTCAGTCCTCAAATGCCCACTTAAAAGATTTTAATAAGCTTCTGAATATTAACCATGAGGATGATGAACTTTTTTTCCAGAGATAATTAGTTTCACAGGGAATTCCCTGCAAGGAATGCTTTTTTTTACAAGTACTCCAGTATCACACTACCCAAGGAGCACAAACTTTTAGATCTCTACCAACTTCCTTGAATGGCCAGATTCTATATGGAGCAAGAAAGCTTACAGATACTCAGGTCCAAAACCAATCCCTACATGGATGGATCTACTGTAGCCTGCATCTCCTGGATTAATGGGCCCATTAACAGAATGAATATGCATTTAAAAGATGTTTTGAGTGTAAATGTATTTTCCTCATAGTTTTGAGAAGATACAAAATAAGCAATTAAGTATAAAAAAATAAACCTTTGTGTGGATTTTTTTAAAATTACAGATTAATATAATTGGAAAGTATGGACTTTATTCAAAAACGTGCAAATTTGTCACAAAATGGAAAGAGAAGGAATTTTCCATCCCCGCAAACGCCTCCATTTTTAGAGGCAAACAATAAGAAACTTTCAACATAATGCTTTGTAAGCTATAACTACCAAGTCGTGTACAAATATGAATGGAACTTGGAATGTTTAAAAATAACATTTGGCAAATTTTTGGTTACCTTGCCTTTACTAGTTTGGATTACTTCAGTGAAATAGAACATGTTCGCTTTAGGATGGTGGTGTCAATGAGGCCACAACCTAACTAAAGTTTATACAATGGGAGGACCTGAGGCAATATCCATTTTGCTGGCAGCTGTCATATCCTAATACTTGGCATTGTATGGATATTGGCAGAATGCTGCATAATTCCTTGTTAGTTGTCATAGACTGTCAAATATGTGGAAGGTGCTGAATACAGAATTACAGAATTAATAGAGACAAAGCTATGAGATTTTCAATATATGGAAAGTTTATGAAATTTCTCCATTTTACTATGCTGGGTTTTCAGTCCCAGGTGAAGCTTTTCATTTCCTCTGCTTGTCCAGAAATCTTAATGTAATACACTTTAGGGGTTTTGTATATTTGTTTAATCTGTTTCACAATTTTATTTGTCACAGTATTTTAGATAATTTCAATCTTGCTTGAGCTTTTATAATTCTTTTTTTCTGCAACTTTACCTGCCTTTATCCAGATATTAGAAATTTCTTATTTCAAGATAACTGACATCTTCTTCCTGATTACAGGTCTAGACAATCATTAAGATTGTCAGGTGAAGTTCCACTGTACATGCTGTGACATGGAGATGTTCATCCTGTAATTACTCATTTTGAGTCTTCTTCATGATGGCTCTTGTTCTCTGGAATTGTTCATTGGTTCTGGAAGGAAGGTGGGGGCAATGGAAGGTTTAGTTCTGAAAGGATGGAGGAGAGGGGTTGGAAGGATTGTATTTCTTTGCAGTCATCTGATCATTAGCACCCTCCCTGAGAGTTCTTGAAGTACTTAGGGGTTTATTTATGCCTTTGGGGTCACCAGTATCATAGTGCAAATAGGGTGGAATCTTCTTGGAACTGCTGAAGGGACTTCCTTGTAGACAGGTGGTGTCATATCCATCCCCTTCTGTTCTTATTACCCAGAAATTATTTTCACAATACCACTGGTCTGACTCACCATACCTTTTCAGTTTGATTTCAAGATTCAACAAGTCTTTGATTAGCCAAAATAGGCCTTCGTTTCTCAGTCCCATCATATCATCACAATGTATGTCCCTTTGTTGTAGAGGTTGATGATTCCATTGTATTCTGAGAGCTGAATCATAGTCATAGTGGTGTTTCCAGACAAACCTCTAATGTGTACATTCTATTTCCACAGCTTTTGCCAGACAGATAAATTTATGATATACTTGACATCAAGAACCTGGAGCATATTTAGACTTCTCAGAAACTCACCTAATTTCAGGTGGGGTATGAAAAGTTTTTGTCTCATTTTTGATATCTCAGGGATACAGAATAAGTAAGCTGATGCTTGTCACAAAACCAGAATTTCTTCTAGTTTTCATATTACATCATTAAATTCTTGCCCTACTTATACTTTTTTTTGTCTCTGTAAAACTCTGGATCTTGGAAAGGCAATTTTTTCCTTACCTGATTAGGTCTGCATCCAGCAATAGCAGAACCTTTATATGTAGGTTAGAATGGATGACTTTCATGATTTTTTGCCATTTTCTTTCCCCTTTTCCTAGAAGCAAAAACGGTACCACCATAGCTTGGTATATGTTCCTCTTTTCTCTGAAGAGGAAACTCTGAAACTCTGTGATGACTAAATCTGCAACTGGATCACTAGCTTTGGTGATCCACTGAAGTGATCCATTGATAAAATTAGAGCGTGAAATTAATTGGAGAATGGTGATTTTGAACCAAGCCATAATTATCATTTAAGTTTAATTTATGAGTAAATCTACAGGTTTTCAGTTGATTAATGTACTTCTAAAAAACAATGATAGCATATGGAGCGTATGAGTGTACTACTCTGACTTACAACACCACATGCTCATTCTGACACCTATTTTCTCACACCCTGTATTGATGTATGCTTTATATTTCACATTTTTCACTTTTTAATACAATGCCATACCTAGTCCTCGGAGGAGGACCAAATGGCAAGTGGGGAACAAACTCTTCCTGCAGGTACTTTTGTGCAATGTTACAAGGCAAGAACAAAAGGATTACTAAAAAATGGATGCTTGTGATGCCAGATCAGTACAGAAGCTTACTCAGCAGCAAGGGCATTCAGAGGAAATACTAATCCACATTGTGCCTCATACTTGTCTAGTGATGGCGGTAGAGAAAGCATAACTATCCAACCATCAATTTTTTTCTCAGTAATGTCCTCGGATACTTTGGAGAGAAAAAAAAAACCCAACTACCTTCCTTTCAAGCATAAATCTCCACTGTTTTCTTTTACTGCCCACAATGTTTTTATTAGCATGTAGTGGAAATAAAATGTTGCATGGACATATTGTATATATTAATCTTCAGTCTTGAATATCTGTAGCTGCTCTCTTTTGGCAATTAAGTCCTAGACAGTTCTTTTAATTCTTAACATAGAACCAATCTTGAAATTTTTCATGTATTTGATATAAACTACTTTTCTTTATGAATTTATGAGCCATCTAGTGGAGTTAATTTTTGTCAGTATCAGAAGTTCTTGTAGCAGAATGTCTTTATCTATTAAAAATGTGATGGAGAAGATGGAAGTCTTTCTATCCATTTTGTCATGGATACAACATCCACTCAGTTTAATGTAAGTTTCTTTGGGAAGAAGTATTTTGTTTCTATGAGTAAGCCTCATTCAAAATAACTAGCAGTTACAGAAAATAAATAATTACACATGAACACGCAAAAAGATTTATTATAATACTATTCTTTATGTACCTCAACCCCAAAGTGATTTTGGAATTAGCTCAATAAATGGCTGATCAGCAACTTCATGAGGCATTTTCAGGTGAGGCATTATTCAAGTTATTGTTTTGCCTCATTTAAAGAAAGTTAAATTTTCTTCCATCACTTCTTTTTGCTCCTTATTCTTTTTGCACAATGTTGCATATGCACATACTGTTCAGAAGGAAAACATGAATGAGTTTCAAATTATAATTATATTTGCAGCACTAGGAGCTGTCCATCTGGAAGCGTCTACAGAAATAAGTTTGGAATCAATTTCTTGACTAATTCAGCTATTTCTTGGTTTAATTATAGCAGTATTAAAAATGCAGTATTACCTTGTGGCTCCATTTTGGACATGAATTATTTCATATATTAATTCATTATGAAACTCATTGATTTTTTTTAACAAATATCTTTTGAATTGTAGTTTGAAATAAATTAATGGAGAAGAAAATTGATAGTGTACTTTCATTGTTATCAAAGGGTTGATACTACATGGCCAAAAATATTCTCAATTACAACAACATGACAATCTCAATTCTCCCATATTCACAAGGATATTCTGCCTCTGAATGATTTCCTTGAAGGACTAATTAGGAATTTGGACTGCATATACTCATTTATATGCTTTTTTATATTAATTGGACTGTTAATAATTGAATTGC
>JANHFL010009392.1:60656-70787 GCA_032468155.1 Oxyrhabdium leporinum | reverse complement strand
TATCTATCTATCTATCTATCTATCTATCTATCTATCTATCTATCTATCTATCTATCTATCTATCTATCTAAGTTAAGAACAGCCCATCTTCCTCACAGAAGAAAATAATATCTGGAAATAGTAATTGAAGTATTCAAAACAGACATGTGGAAAATTTTCTATATTCTGTCTTCACTATTGTATTATGGATGAAAGACATAATTCTTTTAGCCTGTAAGAAAAAATGTTTCAGAACTAGCTGAATGCATACGTGTGTTCAATAATGTCACAGAACTTGTGATATTTTGTCCATTACTCCATAATGAAACATAGGCAGTGGTGGTCCTTCAGATGTTGCTTAACTACCCTTCGAAACATCTCTGATTATTCTTCATGCTGACTATGGATACTGACTATAGGTAGTCCTTGACTTACAACAATTCATTTAGCAATTGCTCAAAGTTACGACGGTGCTGAAAAAAATTACTTACACTTATGACAGTAATTGGTCCTTTCACTTATGACAGTATCTCTGTGGTCATGTGATCAAAATTCAGGCACTTGGTAACTGGTATATATTTATGATGGTTGCAGCATCCCAGGGTCATGTGATTGCCATCTGCAACCTTCTCAGAGGGGAGTCAATGGGGAATCTGGATTTGCTTAACAACCATGTGATTCATTTAACTTAATGATTCACTTAATGACCATAGCAAAAAGGGTAAGATGGAATGTAACATGCTTAATGACCACATTGCTTAGCAATGGAAGTTCCAGCCCAATTGTGTTGGAAATTGAAGACTAGCTGTACAACTCTCTACCTCTGTTGTAGGAACTGATGTTCATTTTAACACAGTCATGTACAGTTACTTTGTATAAACAAATCTTCAGGAAAATCTTTTAATTCCAAGTAACTCTAGAATAGAAAACATTGTACTGCCACAGATAAAATCAGCAGAAGGCTTCCTATCCGGTAGCTGACTAGATAAAAGTATTATTGCAGCTTAGTAATGCCCTGCTAGTTAAGGAAATTTATAACAAAATGAAAAATTTCCACCTTAAAATCTTTTGAAAAAGAACATAAAATTATGGTTATAAAATTTTCCTTTGTGAACATAATTTGAAATTTGGGTTCTATAATCTCTTTAATAAGGTACCCAGCTATGTAAAATATTGATCAAAATAGCACAGAAGCAATGAGCTAAAAACAGAAATATTTATCCCATTTTTCCAATTATCCCACAGGCATATTACGAACTACTAACAAATATTGATGGAAAGCACTGATACATTTTTATAGCTTTTAGAAGGCAATCATCCTTTCTAATACTATTTTTTAAAAATTGTCCCACCCCATTAAATCATATTATAGCCCCTAAAGCAACAATTAGGCTGTACATGTTCAAGTTTTATTATAAAACTAGAAACCAGATTTCCTGAAGCTAGAAGCCAGGAAAATTGATTGACTTTGAGATTTTTGAGGATTATAATACCAGAATTTAAATGCCATGTAATGGCTATAGTCCAGGACTATTTCCAAAACTTTACTGGGTTTATATATGTCTGTTAATTCACAATAAAACTACAGCCTCCGTTTGCAATTACTTCCTTACTTATAATAGCAGGTGAGGGGATCCAAGGAGAGTTCTATTATCATAATTTAGGATAAATTTGCCTATTGAGTACCTAAAAACTTGATTTCCTTGAATTATTCTTAATAATAGCATTTTGATTGACTATGTGCAATCTGATCAGTGTTAAATGTTAGCATTCATATTTCTCAATAACAATTTCTCCCCAACCTGGTCCTTCAGATTTTCCAATAAGTTACCCATTGCTGAGTAATAGTGTTAATTTAGTATTATTCTTTTGAATTATTGAATTATTTTTTCAGAACTAGCAAGCATGTTTACTAATATTTAGCATCCAAGGTATAAAAAAAGGCAGAGTGGTTTTAAACTTAGTTCAGTTCCTGGTAACTTTTATATGGATATAAGGTATATTGCCATATCATGAGTGTTGTAGTGTTTTCTTCTGGATTGTTTGTCTGACTGACAAGTTTATAGCCCTGGAGTTCTTAGATTGTCTCTCTTCCAACTGCAGATCCTATGAAAAATAATTGTCATTAGTTAGTTTATTTATTAGATAAAATAATTTCAAGGAAGTCAGTTCAAATACAGCGAGGGAATGGGACTGCCAATATGATATTAAGATTAATTTTAATTTTAATCTTAAAGAACTAATTTGTACGTGTGTATGTGTGCCTTTGAGTCTGTGTTAACTCCTGACAATTGCCTGGACAGTTCCCTTGCAGTTTTCTTAGTAAGATTTTAGAAGTGCCTTGCTCCTTCCTAAGGCTGAGAAAGTGTGACTGCCCAAAGTCACACAACTGGCTTTGTGGATAGTGAGGACAAGAACTCATGGTCTCCTGATTTCTAGTCTAGTGCCTTAATACCTGCGCCAAACTGGCTCTCTTAAAGTTCTTTTTAAGAATATTAGTTCTCTTAAAGAACTAATGCTCTTTGTGAAACTATAGCTTGTCCATGGCATAGGAACTTAAAAAAAATGGTGTACTTTTACATTTAATGAGAGATCTAAATAAGGGTACATGAATGCAAGCTTTAACTTAAGCCCAATGTGGAATGAGCCTTATTTTTCATTAGTAATCAATGCAATTCTTTGAATCCTATATTGATAAAAAAATGTCATCCTGAAATGGTTACAGATACCACTTCAGCTTCCATAATTTTTATGAGATAAGAGCATTTAAGAGGACTTAAGTTAGAATAAGAAAGCTTTTATAGTCTCTCACTTTTCCCTGGAGTTAGAAGGTTATCTCTCTTTTTGTATTTCAAAAACATTGATGGCTTTTTGTGTAAAGTGCTGGTTGGAACTAAATTGATGATACTAATTTTGCCCTTTTAAATCACAACAGAATCGAGAATCCATTTCCCCCATTTTGAGCTGAACCTTTAATGGTCTGTTTGGGTGCTGAAAATTTTTAGAAGCAAATTTAAAACTAGAAATTGTATCATTTAGAGTTGTGATGCATCTCAGCATACTACCATGATTCACGTCCTGCCTGTGGCCATCAGTAAAATAAGTCATTGGGTCTCAGTTCAGTTCTCTGAAGCTATCAGTTTACAGCATGGGAACTGTAACATAAAAAGACATCCTCTGCAGAGGAAATGGGGAGGACTAAGCAAGCATGAAGACCTGAATTATCTTTGCAAGATATGGCTTAGCCAATTCAAGAAGGTCACCTCTAAAGGCAAAGTTATAATATCATTCTGCTTGCTAATCAGTCCATCAAATACTAAATAGAATGTTCCATTCCTTTTGTTTCATCTAGCATAAGTAGGAACTATTTTACTGAAACAAAGTTCAAAGTTTCCTATTCACAAATAAAGTTATTTTCTTCTCTAAATAACTTACCAAACTACCACTTCACAGTTTGCTGTGAAGATTCACTTGCTTGAGTTAGGTTCTGTATTTATGACCTACTGACTTTGAGACCTGAACTGCCTGAGTAACCTGAAATCCAAGGGCTATACACAATCCCCAAACTACAGTAGTCAGAGGGTGGGAGTGTCAGAAAAATCAAGATGCTGCTAACGTAATAGTAGACCTATCCATTTTTATATGTATTATGCATGTAAAACATCTAAAAAGGGAGATGGGGCTTCAATCATACACTTATGGTTGCCATATTGATTTCTTTTACCCTCTCATGGATATGTCTGCCCCAGTCCTCTTTTTGCCTTTAAAAGACCCCCTTCAGTCTTAATAATTGAAAACCAGAAGCATAAGTACTTAAGATTTTTGGAGAGAAATATATGACAAACAGGAGAACCCTCTAAGCAGATTATAAGTATAAAAATGACAAGGAACCCATCTAACTTTCATTACAAAACACAGAGGAAATAAAATGCTCAGCAATTATAAGTCTGCCTACTGATTCTGGTTGTTAAGAATAACCTCACAAAGTTAGATCACAGGCTTAACTCATCCAGCATCCTCTTTCCCACAGTGGCTCCCTCCATGCTTCTGGAACCCTATTAGTAGGTTTAATGGTCCTATTATATAGCAGACCATTCATGCCGCCATTTTGTATTTCTTCACAACCACTTTGATTCACTTTTTTTCATTTCATCTAAAATGATTACACAGAAAAATCTAGCAACACAGTGCACTTACTGCAAGGGTGACATCACTTTCAAACTCCTGGATAAGAAAATGGCCAAAGCAGAAGTGCTATAAATCTAGAAATAGTAATAAGTGTGTACAGCTGTGTGTGCATAAATCTTTAATATCTGCTTATGGTTGCTATACACTGTTTGAATTTAGAGCAGAAATAAGCCTTCTTGGAAGTTATTCTGGCAAGCCAAAATTACTAGTGAATGTAATTCTTACTTGGAAATCTTCCATATTCCAGTTAAAATAGGTATACTTCATTCCTATATCAGGGTTTTCCCTAGATATTTAGTCCTTCTTCTTCCTTCCTGCCTTTCAAGAAGGTGGCTCCTTCTGCCCTGTGAAATGATTAGATAAAGCCTCATATTAAACTTGTAGATGCCACTATCTTCAGTATGATCTTGTTGGTTAAGTTTGCTTCTAAGCAAATACCGTTTTAATCCATTTTTATAATTGTTCCCCAGTTCCTTTTTTCTTAAAACAAAATTAAAATATTGGTACAATTTCTGAAACATGAACAAGTTGTTCAAAACATGTTTGGAATATAGATAAAATAAGGACATAAAAAGCTTGTTAGCTGCATTAATGCTTTATTCGCCTCCTTACCCTTTTAGGGGGCAAAAGCATATGAATGAGAAGCAAGACTGTTGGACAACTAACCTCACCAGAATCCTTTATTTCATCCTTCCCTACTTTTTCCATCCTTGTTCTTTTATAATGTCCTTGTAAGTCATTCCCCAGGCCAAATCCTTGTGTGACCTCTTTTACTCCTGAATTTATCTGACAATTGTGAGCATGAAACACAAGGGAGATAATCTATGTATGCTCTCTTGAGGACTTTGGGGAAAGGGTGGAATTTAAAAAAATGTAAGAAATCAACTTGGCAATTTTGTCAAATGGTACATGGAGATTCAGATCTGAAATGCAGGTGGATTTCTGATCTATAGTTTCGCTATAAGAAAGATCATGAGACAATCCTGAAATGTTCATTAATAATGAATTTATTAAAAAATTATTAAGCATGTGATTCAATTCATAAATAGGGCTGTCTTTAAGTCATGAACTAAAGACTCCTCCCTGCCAAAAAGTTTTATTTATAAGAATTGTTACTTTATTTTATCATTATGAAAACTGTATATTTAGAATATCTATGATTGCTTTTAGTTAATATTACCCAGTTTGGTTTTTTGGTACACAGGAGCCCATACAAGAAGCGCCACATGGTGGCACTCTGGTTGTGTTCCAATTAATGGCTACTTCCTTTCAAAGACAGACATTCCTGATGGTAGAAGCAAAGCAAAGTCATTGTCTCTGTAGAGCATCTGGAGGGCTCTTTGGGAAATACTTATGTTTGTTTTCTTGGTCTCCCATTGTGCACCTTCTCCTTCAGCCTTCCAGGAAGCTAAAGTCATTTATTTTGGTTGCCAGCACTGGCAGCTGCTAGTGCTGAAAGAGAGCCATAGCAGCACTTTCAGCACTAGTGCTTTTCCAATGTTGAACAACAGGCAACGGACTTAATGAAACTCAGAGCCCCTCTGCCTGCATTTCTTTTATCTCCCAAAAAAGCTAGTCCTCTACCATGGACGGAGGAAGGCCTTCTGCTGCCCCTCTGATATTTTCAGTAATTGTAATTACTTTCAGTGGTCTCCCACTGCTAGATTAGGAACAGTAATTAGCTAAAGGACTTTTAAAAGCTGATGATCACTAGAGAGGTAGAGACAGAATGATCTTGACCTAAAGCTGAGTGATATTTAACTTCCTCCTTTAAGGATGGCTAGACAGCATGGGAATACAGTGGGCTTGCTATATCTTCAGATCCAGTTGAGAAAAAGTGAAAGACAAAAGCTTATTGGCCATCATTGGAAGAAGAAAAATATACATTTTCCTTTAATTTTTTTTTGATGTTCAAACTGAGCTACTGGTGATGATGAAGAGGTAAATAGGAAGCCATGTCTATAACATCTGGTGCCAGTTTCCTTAAAAATGACAGTAAATTTAGGTAGCTCACTTTAAAATATACAACTCACTGCAAACTGCACAGAATATATTTATAGTAAATATTTTCATCTGTCCAAAATGTCAAGATGAATATTAAAATCCCAGACATGCAATCTGTATTTTGAGGGATGAAGTGGAAAAGAAATTATTATTAAAATTTTGAAGGAAGATGTGTGAACCCCATCAAGACTGAGGTCCATTTTGGGAATGTCCTCCCTCCAACCCCCACAATAGATCTCTTTGGACTTATTGCCACAAAGCAGCAATCTATCATCATCAACCATGTTCTTCTTGAAGCTCATTGGTAAGTAATATGGGAAAAATAAACAGTGGGGCCAGAATGAGAATCCTAAAATCTGCTATTAATACATTTTTTAAGGATGGATGAACTTAGAGAACAGATTTTAGGCAGAAAATTGAATGACAACTGTGGCAGTGTTTTCTTTTTGTCTTTGCTGTCTTTGTGGTCACCTGGATTTCTGTAGCCCAAATCTGATGGCCCTAGCAAAAACTGAGATTTAAAAAAATCAACAGCAATGGCTTTTTTCCCCATTTTAAAGTATTACTTATTATGCAGTCTAACAAACATCAAGTCTTGACTATTACACTAATCTGAAGGTCATACAAGTTACATCTGCTGCATAACTTTGCCTCTATGAGTTTAAAGTGAGTTTTCACTAATAGAGAAAATGGTTAGGGAAGCCTAAGTTTACAGAAGTTCTTCCTGGATGTTTTACTTAGGGAAGAATCTCCATATTCATTTTGGAACTCCAAAGTGAAATTTGATGGAAATAATTTGGAAGAAATGCTACTTCCTTCAGCAATATTACTGATAAGCAGCCTTCAAATGGATTTTAACTGTTATCTTCCACTGATTCTTAGTGAAGGAATCGGTGTGTCTTTATCAGAAGTTTGGCATAGATAAATGTGACAGGCAAATATTTCCCTACCCTTATACTTTAATTACTGGGGGGGAAAAATCTCCAGCTGTAATTATTTGTATTTAGCTGTTATTGGAACTGCTAGAGTGCAACTAGACTCAAGGTGCTCTAAATGTGGAATTTTAATATTAAGGACACCCAATGGTACTAATGGTGAAGGACACTGGGAATTGTATTCAATACTGAGAGGCTCATCAGTTCCATATTAAAACATGTACAGTTCCATACTACAAAATGTAGATGAGTTTACATTGGTTTCTAGTAGAAACTACTTAAAACATATCAGTGGTTGATTTAGCTTGGGCCATTTGTTTTTATTTGAACAACAAAAAGTATTGAGGTCAAGTATCTAGGTCTCCAATTGGGGAAATATTCTATTGCTCACTGAACAAACATATCTGCACTATTTAAATAGAAAGAATTGATTTGCTTAAACTCAAAGTTTAGTGTTGCCTTGTATATAAGAACTCATATCACCATATTAATCTAATACATTATGCAATTAATCACACTCAGAAATCTAGGATGGTTGGATTAAAAAAAGAACAGGATCTTTGCAACTTCTAATAGTTTTGTGGAAAAGAGATTTTTAGAAGGTGTAATTTTCATTTACATTTATGTAATTTTCACATTGCCTTCTGAATTTCCCTCTTTTAACACACTATTAAAGGTACAGGAGTCCAAGGTTACATTTTGCCACTCAATACCTCTCCTGATTAATATGGAACATATTGCCAGCTCTTTCTCCAAATATATTTTTTTATTTTGACCTGGATATCTGTTCTTTTTTTCAAGTGAGAAGTCTTAAATCTATCTGGTTCTATTTCACTATAAACCTGACATTTACCAAATATAATGTATAAAAATTATATATAAATTAAATAATTCTTAGTCCAGGTTTTTTGGAGCATGTTGAACAATTATGGGTAGAAATATAAGACAATTAATTGGATCTTGATTCAAAACTTCAATAGTTAACATGATCTGTCTCCTAATACTGCTCCTTATCTCTCTGCATTCCTCCCAAAAGCAACAAAGGTCCATAACATTTGTTATATGTGACTGAATTGGATAACATTGCAGTAATAATTGCCCTTTATGAATGTATCACAAAGACAATAGTTATTGAGCAATATGTATGCTGTTCTTATTTTAAAGTTATACATGTTTAAATTCTTATTCTTTATAAAAAGGAATTGTTAATAATCCTCTTACCAGCATTAGATTAAAAATGTTGCCAAAATTGATTTTTTTAGATGAACATGGCAGATTTTACAATTTAGGGATTTTCCAAAAAGGGTTCACATAAGAAATTCTGGTCAGTGTTGTCATCCCCCTCATCCCACCCCAAGTCACAGGACAAATCAGAGATAGTGATGTTAAGTGTATTTTCCCCCCAGACATACTTGTTGGCTTATTCTTGCATTGATTTCCTAAGTTTGTTATAATGCTAGCATATTTTGACAGCAAATAGGGCTTGTCTATGTCTCGCTCTCAGATTTTAATAGCCCAGATATGGCAGTCTTTTTGGAGAAACAATTATAAAAATGAAACACTGCAACAAAGTAGTATTAAAAAGAAAAAAAATCTACAAAACCTTTGAGGAATGTTGATATTTGAGAGGATAAATCTTCAATTTGGGAGTAGAGAATTATTTACTTCCCATCCCTAAGACAGAAAGATATATTGCAAAGTAAGCAGATACAAAAGAAAGAAATATGGGCCAAATGTACTTTAATCCATATGTTTACAAGCCAACTGGAAATATTAGTTAGAGATAGTAACCATCTTGGAACATCTTTAGCTAGGTGTTAAAAACAAAGGACTGTTCTTGCTTGAAACAACCAGCTTGAATACAAACTGTCAGTTCTTACTGATTAATTTGATATTTTGGCCCCAAAGGTATCCTAACATATCCAGACAGGGTAGGAGATTACAATCAAATTATTGAAAACAAATATTCAGTAATTTGATTAAGAGTGAAAAATATTGCTAGAGATCAAGATGATTCACTTCTAAGGAGTTTGGGAGAAATTTTACAAGTTATGATAATGCAGAAGAGAAACTAAAGATACACCCACAAGAAAAACACCTAAAAACGCTGTAAAAAAAGCTCTATGAGTTTGGGTTATAATAACTATGCCCTAGTTATTAGCATATTTATGAATCTGGACTGTAAACAGCTGGCAACTACAGGACAAAAAGAAATTAAACTGCATATTCATATTATGGTATCTGAAAGTTCTAAAGAACTAGTAACATTAATATGTTATGTGCTGTTTGTATAACAATAAAAAACTTTGAGACGTTTGTGTTATTGCTATTGTATATAGTACATTACATGAAAGTTTAGTGTGACTAAACAAGAAGAACTAAAGACCATCTGGACATAGAGATTAACAAAGACTGCACTAAGTGTGCATTTCAAATAACTAAAAGGAAATGAAGTAAAAAAGAGCAGCAGAATGAATCTGAATCTCTCTCTACTCCAAACAAACTTGCCTAAAGAAATTCTAGTGGAAAATTGAGACTCAAACAACAGAGCAGCTCAAGTACTAGATATCATTTGCACATGTGATAAAGCCTCTTCACTACCTATGTCATATCAGAGACTTGCCCTCCTTAGTTTTTCCACATACTGTAGACACATACAAAAACTATGACAATATTTGAAATGGCAAAGCCAGAAAGTAAATTGAATCTTTAAATCACCTTCAGATCTCTCCAAAGAGATTTAAAGACACCCAATCCCATTTGACATCTTAAAAATGCTTCAGAGATGCAGTTCAAAGATTTACTTAAAAGGGGTGATTTGATTGAATCAGCTTTGAATTAAATTGTCTCTTCAAAGCTTTGCACAGTCCTAACACTTTACATATTGCTCACTGTAGATTTCAATTTCAATTCCCTGAAAATGCAAAAGAAACTGACTCATGCATCACTTTTTATTTATTTTTACATTTATATACCGCCCCATTCCGAAGACTCGGGGCGGTTTACAGCTTATAAGCAATACTCT